>JAHWDR010000126.1:0-50000 GCA_021346845.1 Apeltes quadracus
ACACGCATGCACGCAGACACGCACGCACGCGCACACACACACACACGCACAAACGCAGACACGCACGCACGCACACACACACACACGCACGCATGCAGACACGCACGCACGCGCACGCACACACGCGCAGACAGGCACGCGCACACACACACACTCACGCGCAGACACGCACGCACGCGCACACACACACACACACACATACACACACACACACGCACACACACACACACACACACACACACGCACAGTTGCCCTTGCTGTGTGGCAGTGAGAAGGTTCCTCTGGTTCCTCTGGTTCCTCTCCTCCTCCGTCAGCGGCTCCACCCTGACGGGGCCACGACGTCTCTCTGCACCGACACACCTGGGCGAAGGACATGAAGTCGCTGCAGCTGCAATGATTCATGTACAGCATGTGTGTGTGTGTGTGTGTGCGTGCGTGCGTGCGTGCGTGTGCGTGTGTGTGTGTGTGAGTCCTTATTACGAGGGTTTCGTATAGAATCTCTTTAAAATGCTCCAGAGGGATCATTACCACGTTAATGTTGAGCCTCCGTCCTCACGTAGGAGACAAGGAAACGAGGGGGAATCGAGCCAAGACGTCGTATGTTTTTGACGTCTCATTTGCGCGTTTTGGGGATTCCCTCCTTTATTCCCGCCTCCACATCTGTGTCTCATAACCGACACAAGTAGAGCGAGCGAGCGGCTCACGGAGCCTTCGGAGCTCCATGGGAGGCTCTTCATCTGCAGCCGGGCGAGCCAGAGACAACGATGCCCCGAGCCCGATGCCCCGAGCCCGATGCCCCGAGCCCGATGCCCCGAGCACGAGCCCGATGCCCCGAGCCCGATGCCCCGAGCCCGATGCCCCGAACCCGATGCCCCGACCACGAGCCCGATGCCCCGAGCCCGATGCCCCGAGCCCGATGCCCCGAGCCCGATGCCCCGAGCCCGATGCCCCGACCACGAGCCCGATGCCCCGAGCCCGATGCCCCGAGCCCGATGCCCCGAACCCGATGCCCCGAGCCCGATGCCCCGAGCCCGATGCCCCGAGCCCGATGCCCCGAGCCCGATGCCCCGAGCCCGATGCCCCGAGCCCGATGCCCCGAACCCTATGCCCCGACCCCGGTGCCTCGATTCTACCACGACACCAACGTAAATACAGGATGAACAAGCAGCCGACCAAACGACGGCTGAACACAGAAAACAGAACGAACGTCGTTGTGAAAATAAGGAAACTAAACTGAACGAAAGCTTTAACGAGCTTTAAGCTGCGGAGTCACAACAACACGTCTTCACAGGAACAAAGAGAAACGACACAGAGGCTTCTGACTCACAGGAGTCCTCTCTCCACACACAGCTGCTGAGACACACACACACACGCACGCACACACACACACGCACACACACACACACACACACACACACACGCTGGATGGAGATAGCATCACGCCCCTAATTTCCCATGGTGCATTGTAAACAGAACACACCCGTCCGCACATGGCAGCTCTTCAGTCAACACACACACACACACACGCACACACACACACAGCTGAAGCTCATTCAGAGGCTGCTTCCTGATGCAAAGGCTCATGGGAGCGGAACATTTTTATGACCCACAATGCTTTTAGAGCATAAAGTCTGGTGACCTTAAAGGACCAGATGATGGAAATACGTCCAATAGCTGAGGAGCTCTGACACCAGTCAATGCATCCGGCAGGGTCCTGGTTCTCCTGGGCCTCCCTTCACTCCAGCGGGTCCAGTAGTGCGTCATGGGTCTCCAGAGGAGAACGTCTGCTCCTGGAGGAGGAGGAGATCTGACCTGAGTCTGTCCTCGGTGAACTGATGGACCTCGTGGCACCGATGACATCGTTAAGAAGAACTATGTCCAGACAGAACATCTTCTCTCTGATGTTCTCGTCTACTGATGAAGGTCTGTAAAGACCGGTTCTTTAGGACTAAAGTGACTCTGGTTCCGGACCAGATGACAGCTGCTCTTTGTCTTTAAACCTTTACAGTCAGCGACGGTTGTTTATATCAAATAACAGCGACGTTATTTAAGTTACGCAGTAAAAACTTCTCAAATGGCTCCGAACTATTGAGAAATAAAGTAACTATAGTTAAATTACAGTAGAAAGTTCAGCAACTACACGTCATCGTGTTCAGTAGTGAGCACACACGCACACGCACAGACACGCACGCACACGCACAGACACGCACGCACGCACAGACACGCACGCACGCGCACAGACACGCACGCACGCGCACATTTATAATGGACCTGTCTATTACAGGAGTGGAAATGGATTTGGACAGTTTCTATCCGACTAAGCCGGACCTCTGACCTCACCGCTGTGTGTGTGTGTGTGTGTGTGTGTGTGTGTGTGTGTGTGTGTGTGTGTGTTTATTGGTCGGTGTCCCCTCCAGCGGCAGAGCTCACACCTGGCACACATGGAGTCCATTCACACACACACACACACACAGAGGAGCATGCATTGACTGGCCTGAGGGTGTGTGTGTCTGTTTGAACACGTCCTGTTACATAATACTAATACTAGTAATACTATCGGGTTATTTACAGTATCAGTTACAACGTGTGTGTGTTTCTTACTGTAATGAATCCAGAAGCAGCAGAGACACACACACACACACACACACACAGCTCCTATACAAGCATGTGTAGCTGCTGGTCAGCTGGCTTGGTAGTAGTTGTGTTGACCTCAGAGATGGTTTGTGTCCGTCCAGCTGCCAGCAGTGGAAGCGTCCACAGAGCTGAAGGACACCGGCAGTGAACCTGAGGAACCGTGTGATCCAACCTCAACACCACCCGACACGGCGAGCTTCTCTACGCGCTTCCACCCGGCCCAGAGACACCTGCAGCAACGTCCGCAGCACCATTGAAATCGCATCGTGTCTTCAGTCGGGACACGCCAGTGTCTGTACGCAGTGAGCTAACCAGCTAGCCGCCTCGTTAGCCGCTCATGTGAAGGACTTCCTCTGGATCTCACTGGGATCCTTCGAGGTTCTGTCCCAGAGAAGGTTCCCCGTCGGCGACCTGCTGTGGTCCTCGGTGGAAATACCTGCAGGAGACAGAATGAACAGCAGCTGTTGCTGAGAGACGGAAGTCTTTATTCATTGGTTCCATCTGCAGCGCCAGGAACCAGATGATTGTGTAGCTCCTTGTTTTTACTGGAAAATGTGAGATCTGGCTCCGCGGTGGACAGCAGTCATTGTGAATTACAGTCCGAGGGGCTGACGCACACAGACACACACAGACACACACAGACACACACAGACACACACAGACACACACATACGCACACAGACACACACAGACACACACAGACGCACACAGACACACACAGACACACACAGACACACACAGACACACACAGACACACACAGACACACACATACGCACACAGACACACACAGACACACACAGACACACACATACGCACACAGACACACACAGACGCACACAGACACACACAGACGCACACAGACACACACAGACGCACACAGACACACACAGACACACACAGACACACACAGACACACACAGACACACACATACGCACACAGACACACACAGACACACACAGACACACACAGACACACACAGACACACACAGACGCACACAGACACACACAGACGCACACAGACACACACAGACACACACAGACACACACAGAGGACGCCGTCGTGGTTCTTTCATTGAGAGGAGCAGAGATTCGGATCAGCTGGGTCTGAATAACATCCTGGTGTTCCTCCATGTGAGCGTCCAGTCTGGACCAGGACCAGGAGCTGTGAGGCGCGCCGTGGACTCCCATGTCCCCAGTTGGACGTCCTCACGTCCCGTCTCTGTTGTTTTTACTGAATGGGGAGGCCCAGTTTACCCAGAATGACCCTCTGTTCACATTCTCCCGCTTCCCCTCCCTCCGTCCATCTGTCCTCCTCTCTGCTTTGTTTCATGTGTTGGATCTCTGGAGGTCAGCGTGCTTCCAACGAGGGAGGGTTCTTATCTATAAACGCTTTACTCCTTCTCCTGATGTGGAACCTTGATTAGGTTCCCTCTTAACCTCGGCGACAATTAGCTTCATGCACCAAAACCAACAACCAGGCAAGAAAACCCCATCCAGCGCTCCTCCTCTGGGTCACATGATCATTATTAGCAATCATGATCCCGCCCGACTGCAAGCGCTGAAAGCGCCGTGGTCCCTGAACGCGTCTCACAGCTGCTCACCGGTCTGATTCTATTTGTGACCCAGTGAATGCAGAAGATGCGTGAAGCCCCCCCCCTCCTGTAAGAGCCCCCCCCCTCCTGTAAGAGCCCCCCCTCCTGTAAGAGCCCCCCCCCTCCTGTAAGAGCCCCCCCCTCCTGTAAGAGCCCCCCCCCTCCTGTAAGAGCCCCCCTCCTGTAAGAGCCCCCCCCTCCTGTAAGAGCCCGGGGGGGCGTGAAGTACCTGTTCAGAACACGTCTAAAGAGCGACGGTGCTGCACGTCCATGAACTACTTCCTGTTCCAGACGTTTTTACAAAGCACATCGGTGACGTGATGAAAACATGCAGACGGATCATGGAGGAGGAAGAGGAGGAGGAGGAAGAGGAGGGTGGGGTCTCCGTGATGCAGTCAGCTGGAGACGCTGCCAAGGACAGAAATACAGATTAAACTCATCAAAGTTCATCCTTTATGCTGCCGCGTTGCCGCAGCAACCGGGTGTCCACATCCTGTCCAGAACTGGAGGCAACAGGTGTGAAAGCTGGATTCCTATTGGCTGCCAGAGCCCCCCCCCCCCCCCCTCACTCTTATGTTTCATTGGTGATAGTCAGTGAGGCCCTGAGCAGCTTTACAGGTGAACACACCTGCTGCTACGGTCACTGTTATTACCCTTCAAAATAAAAGTCTCACTTATCTCCACTAGAGTGGAGGCAGACGGTGACCTCAGTGTTACCGAACGTTATATTAGTCTCTGTCGAGCTCATATAACTACGTCTGCATTCAACATTAGGCTGGGCAAGAAAATATTCTGTTTCCACACACACACACACACACACACACACACACACAGACACACACATACACACACACACATACAGAGACACACACACACACAGTCCAGATGTGGGGGAATAAGGGACACTTAAAGAGCTGGTGTGTTACGTACATCCGAATTTCTCCCTCACACGAGTTCAACATGGAGGCAGCCAACTGGAGTGTGACGAAACCAGAGAGACGGAGACACACACAGTGAGACGGAGACAGACAGCTTGTTGCCGGACGTGTGGTTATTTTAGCGTTGCGTGTTGTTTGGTTGTTGTGCTCATCGTTGTTTATAACGTGTTTGTGTTGAACGACGGATCGATCACATCTGATCACTATGATTATTAGATTACTACACAACTGTGTGTGTGTGTGTGTGTGTGTGTGTGTGTGTGTGTGTGTGTGTGTTGGAGGTGACAGGGTGTGACTTCCTGCTCTTTGTCTCATCTCTCTGGAGATGATGACGAAAAGAGGCAACGCTCATAACACTTCATACGCAAAGAAACACACACACACGTATTTACATGTTCCTCGATATATGAAAAGGGTTTTTAATGAAGCTTTTAGGAGGATTCCTCCCTCTGTGCAGATGTTTAGGGCTTAGAGGCATAAAGGAGACATCCTGCCTGTGTCCTCAGTAAGTTCTGGATGGTCTCCGGTTTGTGATCAATCACACCTGAGCCCCCCCCCCCCCCCCCCACATGTTCTTCATTCCAGTAAACATCACGGCCAGCGAGAAGCTATCATCATCGCTCCAACTGTCAGCTAGCCCTTCTCCCCTTCCTTCCTCCCTCCTCGTGTCCTCCTTCCTCCCTCCTCACATCTCCTCACACCTCCAGCCTTCTCATCTCCTCCAACCTCTGTTTGATTTATTCTTCACGATGAAGAAGATATGGATGGATGATTTACTGCTATATTAATATGTCTGTATGCAGGCCTCCCTGTCTTGGCGGTGCGTTCAGGGACACGCGATGAGCACCGACACCATCAGGTCAAAACGTTTGAGAAGATGTAAAAGCAGAAAACAGTTTATTTAGAGAAACTATCTGAGCATCAAAGAGATAATAAAACAACAATAATAATAACAACAACAACAACAACAGCTCATTTTGGACCACTGCGACGAAGGAGCTGTTCTCATTGGTTCTCCCTCTGGGCCAATCATGACACCTCATTCTGTGTCACTGCCTTAGACTCCAGCAGCGCATTGATGACATCATCACTGTAGGACAATGTCTGCCGCAGCACCTGCACGGTGTGCTGGCCAATCAGAGGAGGGGGCGTCGCCTCGTCATGAGTAAAGCTGCTGAAGCGAACTGCTGGACCTGAAGACGACAAACAAACAAACAGATTCTACTTCAGATATATACACATATCTTCTGTCTGCTGTTTACATCTTCATTAAATGATTACATAACCTTGTCGTTATTAATAGATACACTTTGGTGTCCTCAGTTGTGTCTTTTCTTCCTCAACCACAAAGACACACAAAAACACACTAACACACACACAGGAATGTCACCAAGAGGACGGCCAATGAATGTTCAGAGCTGCACGTTTTCACGCTCTGATGACCTTTGATGCTCACAAACACACAAACACACACACACACACACACACACACACACACACTTCTGTCTGGTGTTGTTTAGTAAACAGAGATGAAAAGAACAGATACTTGAGAGCAAAGAAAAGGATATTGTTAACGTGGGGAATAGACACACAAGCCAGAAACGGTGGGTTTAGACGGATGGATGCCAGCGGGCTGAGAGGACAGCAAGCTAACGGATGGATGCCAGCGGGCTGAGAGGACAGCAAGCTAACGGATGGATGCCAGCGGGCTGAGAGGACAGCAAGCTAACGGATGGATGCCAGCGGGCTGAGAGGACAGCAAGCTAACGGATGGATGCCAGCGGGCTGAGAGGACAGCAAGCTAACGGATGGATGCCAGCGGGCTGAGAGGACAGCAAGCTAACGGATGGATGCCAGCGGGCTGAGAGGACAGCAAGCTAACGGATGGATGCCAGCGGGCTGAGAGGACAGCAAGCTAACGGATGGATGCCAGCGGGCTGAGAGGACAGCAAGCTAACGGATGGATGCCAGCGGGCTGAGAGGACAGCAAGCTAACGGATGGATGCCAGCGGGCTGAGAGGACAGCAAGCTAACGGATGGATGCCAGCGGGCTGAGAGGACAGCAAGCTAACGGATGGATGCCAGCGGGCTGAGAGGACAGCAAGCTAACGGATGGATGCCAGCGGGCTGAGAGGACAGCAAGCTAACGGATGGATGCCAGCGGGCTGAGAGGACAGCAAGCTAACGGATGGATGCCAGCGGGCTGAGAGGACAGCAAGCTAACGGATGGATGCCAGCGGGCTGAGAGGACAGCAAGCTAACGGATGGATGCCAGCGGGCTGAGAGGACAGCAAGCTAACGGATGGATGCCAGCGGGCTGAGAGGACAGCAAGCTAACGGATGGATGCCAGCGGGCTGAGAGGACAGCAAGCTAACGGATGGATGCCAGCGGGCTGAGAGGACAGCAAGCTAACGGATGGATGCCAGCGGGCTGAGAGGACAGCAAGCTAACGGATGGATGCCAGCGGGCTGAGAGGACAGCAAGCTAACGGATGGATGCCAGCGGGCTGAGAGGACAGCAAGCTAACGGATGGATGCCAGCGGGCTGAGAGGACAGCAAGCTAACGGATGGATGCCAGCGGGCTGAGAGGACTGCAAGCTAACGGATGGATGCCAGCGGGCTGAGAGGACAGCAAGCTAACGGATGGATGCCAGCGGGCTGAGAGGACAGCAAGCTAACGGATGGATGCCAGCGGGCTGAGAGGACAGCAAGCTAACGGATGGATGCCAGCGGGCTGAGAGGACAGCAAGCTAACGGATGGATGCCAGCGGGCTGAGAGGACAGCAAGCTAACGGATGGATGCCAGCGGGCTGAGAGGACAGCAAGCTAACGGATGGATGCCAGCGGGCTGAGAGGACAGCAAGCTAACGGATGGATGCCAGCGGGCTGAGAGGACAGCAAGCTAACGGATGGATGCCAGCGGGCTGAGAGGACAGCAAGCTAACGGATGGATGCCAGCGGGCTGAGAGGACAGCAAGCTAACGGATGGATGCCAGCGGGCTGAGAGGACAGCAAGCTAACGGATGGATGCCAGCGGGCTGAGAGGACAGCAAGCTAACGGATGGATGCCAGCGGGCTGAGAGGACAGCAAGCTAACGGATGGATGCCAGCGGGCTGAGAGGACAGCAAGCTAACGGATGGATGCCAGCGGGCTGAGAGGACAGCAAGCTAACGGATGGATGCCAGCGGGCTGAGAGGACAGCAAGCTAACGGATGGATGCCAGCGGGCTGAGAGGACAGCAAGCTAACGGATGGATGCCAGCGGGCTGAGAGGACAGCAAGCTAACGGATGGATGCCAGCGGGCTGAGAGGACAGCAAGCTAACGGATGGATGCCAGCGGGCTGAGAGGACAGCAAGCTAACGGATGGATGCCAGCGGGCTGAGAGGACAGCAAGCTAACGGATGGATGCCAGCGGGCTGAGAGGACAGCAAGCTAACGGATGGATGCCAGCGGGCTGAGAGGACAGCAAGCTAACGGATGGATGCCAGCGGGCTGAGAGGACAGCAAGCTAACGGATGGATGCCAGCGGGCTGAGAGGACAGCAAGCTAACGGATGGATGCCAGCGGGCTGAGAGGACAGCAAGCTAACGGATGGATGCCAGCGGGCTGAGAGGACAGCAAGCTAACGGATGGATGCCAGCGGGCTGAGAGGACTGCAAGCTAACGGATGGATGCCAGCGGGCTGAGAGGACAGCAAGCTAACGGATGGATGCCAGCGGGCTGAGAGGACAGCAAGCTAACGGATGGATGCCAGCGGGCTGAGAGGACAGCAAGCTAACGGATGGATGCCAGCGGGCTGAGAGGACAGCAAGCTAACGGATGGATGCCAGCGGGCTGAGAGGACAGCAAGCTAACGGATGGATGCCAGCGGGCTGAGAGGACAGCAAGCTAACGGATGGATGCCAGCGGGCTGAGAGGACAGCAAGCTAACGGATGGATGCCAGCGGGCTGAGAGGACAGCAAGCTAACGGATGGATGCCAGCGGGCTGAGAGGACAGCAAGCTAACGGATGGATGCCAGCGGGCTGAGAGGACAGCAAGCTAACGGATGGATGCCAGCGGGCTGAGAGGACAGCAAGCTAACGGATGGATGCCAGCGGGCTGAGAGGACAGCAAGCTAACGGATGGGTGCCAGCGGGCTGAGAGGACAGCAAGCTAACGGATGGGTGCCAGCGGGCTGAGAGGACAGCAAGCTAACGGATGGATGCCAGCGGGCTGAGAGGACAGCAAGCTAACGGATGGATGCCAGCGGGCTGAGAGGACAGCAAGCTAACGGATGGATGCCAGCGGGCTGAGAGGACAGCAAGCTAACGGATGGATGCCAGCGGGCTGAGAGGACAGCAAGCTAACGGATGGATGCCAGCGGGCTGAGAGGACAGCAAGCTAACGGATGGATGCCAGCGGGCTGAGAGGACAGCAAGCTAACGGATGGATGCCAGCGGGCTGAGAGGACTGCAAGCTAACGGATGGATGCCAGCGGGCTGAGAGGACAGCAAGCTAACGGATGGATGCCAGCGGGCTGAGAGGACAGCAAGCTAACGGATGGATGCCAGCGGGCTGAGAGGACAGCAAGCTAACGGATGGATGCCAGCGGGCTGAGAGGACAGCAAGCTAACGGATGGATGCCAGCGGGCTGAGAGGACAGCAAGCTAACGGATGGATGCCAGCGGGCTGAGAGGACAGCAAGCTAACGGATGGATGCCAGCGGGCTGAGAGGACAGCAAGCTAACGGATGGATGCCAGCGGGCTGAGAGGACAGCAAGCTAACGGATGGATGCCAGCGGGCTGAGAGGACAGCAAGCTAACGGATGGATGCCAGCGGGCTGAGAGGACAGCAAGCTAACGGATGGATGCCAGCGGGCTGAGAGGACAGCAAGCTAACGGATGGATGCCAGCGGGCTGAGAGGACAGCAAGCTAACGGATGGATGCCAGCGGGCTGAGAGGACAGCAAGCTAACGGATGGATGCCAGCGGGCTGAGAGGACAGCAAGCTAACGGATGGATGCCAGCGGGCTGAGAGGACAGCAAGCTAACGGATGGATGCCAGCGGGCTGAGAGGACAGCAAGCTAACGGATGGATGCCAGCGGGCTGAGAGGACAGCAAGCTAACGGATGGATGCCAGCGGGCTGAGAGGACAGCAAGCTAACGGATGGATGCCAGCGGGCTGAGAGGACAGCAAGCTAACGGATGGATGCTGTGTCTGGGTTCCGTCTGTGCGTGTGTACACTGACCTGGTACAGTGATTTGTCCAGCCGTTGGATGCGCCATCTTCTGTATGAGACCGTTGTGTTTCACCTGCAAGCAAACAAAAGAACTTGAAGTAGAAGCATGACAAAGACTCATCTTCATCATCAAAACCATCAGGTCATTGTTCTCTGCCTGAGTCTTCTTCAATACACCAGGATGTTCATTTAGCGAATGATTTAGCGGCTGTCGGGTCGTTTTTAACTGAAACCCTGCTCACTTTAACAACAACATCCTCCACTTCCTGTTCTGTGTTAAGTAGATTCACAAGACGTCGCGCATCATTTTAGTCAGAACCGTTTGCTCTCCAGAGGACGAACCCTCTCGAGTTTAATGATCTAGTTATTCCCTCCAGCGCCCCCTCAGGTAATATACTGAAAATACACAACGTAAACCATAAATCAAAGATGACCCCCTGAGGTACAACACACACACACCACACACACACACACACACACACACACACACACACACACACACACCACACACACGCTCTTCATCTCCGGGGGACTTTAATAAGAAGCAAGCTCTGATCGATGACTTTAATTTAAACATCAGTCATGACGCACGGTGCAGGAAGTCGACAGGGTGTGTGTGTGTGTGTGTGTGTGTGTGTGTGTGTGTGTAGGTTGTGTGTGTGTGCACACAGTGTGGCTGTATAACATGTTTGAAATTTGAAATATTAAACATACACAAGACGTTTTTCAGGACCCATTTCTGCACAAGAAACACCTGTTGGTCGTTGCCATGGAAACCTCCAGTTGACAGCAGTTTATTGCAGTGAGTTTAATGATTGTGTGTTTTATCTGTGAGTTCATTTGTAGTTTGGATCGATGTGGTTTGTCGTGCTTACAGGACACCAACACAAATGGACGCTTGTTGAGACCTGTCTCGCTCACTACTAGACTGGACACGGACACACAAAGAGACACACACTCTCCTTTAAAGAAACTGCATTTCTGTTCTATCTTCGTTTAAACAGAAAAGTTTCCACGGGAGGCGAGTGGGCTCCTCCCTGTGTGTGCGTGTTTGATGTGTGTGCCAGCATCTGTGCATGCGTGCATCCGAGTGTAACAGTATGATTGCATGCATGTGTGTGTGTGTGAAATCCTATCTGCTTGTTATGCAGGGTATCATTACATCCACATGGCCACAACACACACACACACACACACACACACACACACACACACACACACGCAGTTAGCCACATAGCTCTGTGGATGCTATCTTCGCCGGTCACAACTGTAGAACGGTGATGAAATATAACGTAATAACTTTATTACATGTGCAGTAGCAAAGAAGCTCAAACATTAGCGCGTTAGCATGTTAGCGATTAGCTCAGAGGCTGCGTACCTCATGAGATACGTCTGTTTACTGAAGCCTCCGTGTTTCCACAGCCCTGAATTGCGGAACATAATTACAGCGCACTGTGTTTGGCTCGGGTCTAAATGTTTATTGGTCAGCGGCTTCGTGGTTTAACCTGCGTGTGTTTACGTCTGTGTTTGATGTTGTGTATTGAAACATTTCTCCATAATTTAGGGGACAGAAAATGAAAGTAAACTTTCAACACACTTGAGGAAAGAAGAGAAGCTCCGAGGCTTCAGTAGTGGAAGATCCTCCTGAGACACGGAGGTGTCCATGTGGAACCCAAAGGTACTTTTACTCATTAGAAGAACCTGGGTAAGGTGAGATGTGATCCTGTCCTTCACTGGAAAGCTGTTCAGTCTCACGGTCTAATCCGTAATCTGAATATGAGAGGGCTCTAGATAGCTGGATCTAGCTGGATGGGTTCTTAGTAGAACCCCCCTGAAAGGTTTGCTGTGGAACCCTCACAGAAAAACTTTGACTTGGGTTCTAGGTAGAATACAAAGAGTTCTCTCTGTATCTGTTCCACAAGGTTCTACCAGGAGTCCAAGAACCCTTTGACTCACGACCAAAGCTGAACAAGCCTACGTTCCACTTCGTATCGAGGGAATGTTCATAACCAGTGCAACACGTCTACGGGTTCTAGTTCCACAGCTATCGGTTTGTAAACACAAGGATGGGAGTTCTAGACGGTGACCTCTTGTTTCCCTCTGCTCCTCCCGCCTCCTCTTCCTCCTCGCTGCCTTTGAAGCCAGCTGTGGCGTCCGCTAGGTCGGCTAAGCAGCCCCCGTGGGAGCTGCTGCTACACGGCGTTACTGCAACATCAAGGGGAGGAGGAGGACGTGAAGATCTGAACCTGCTGCTCTCTGTTTGACCTCGGCCATCAAAGCTCCCGTGAACGTGTGAAGTGAGCAGCCGCCTGGTAGCAGCACTTGATGTGTTACGTAAGGCTGCAGCCTGGATGCTGGCGCTCCTGCGGGACCGGGGGCTTTTTCAGGATTCCGGCTCACAACATGAATAATGCTCTTCAATGAGCACCTCTGACTTTGAAGAGTAAAGCAGCGACGTCACGACTTCCTGTTCCACCACCTGCAGTAAAAACAGGTTAAGCATCCATGCAGCATCACGTGCTGCCACATGTGAGCGGCTCTCGGATGCCTTCAGGTGGCTAATAAATAAAACTAACGATGATGTCATAGACTTTCTCTAGATGTCTGAGACTTCCAGAAATAAGTACTATTTGTCTTAACGATCAATGGAGGATATAAAAGGCTGAGCTGATGACTGTTTCCATGGAAATAAGACCCGCCCACAATAACCACAAGTCATCACGTGAGTAATATGCCAAAATTAGCGTTGCGTCAGGTGAAATTGTTCAGTCTGGAACAAAGAGATTCAGTGTGAGAACACATTCACATCGGTTTGTGTATCTGTGCGTCAGTGTGCGTTTTAGTGGAAGTCCAGTAATCAGTCTCTTATTGTCCCTTTGGGGCCTGTGGGAGACTCCTGAAGATGCTAACGCTCATTGTGAGCTAACAAAAACATATCGTATTGTTGTAATATTATATTCCTCTTATGACAGTAGATGGTTTTCTACAGATTAAATGTGAGTGGAGTTCAGATGTGAAACAAACCAAACAAAGCGCCACTCGGATCCAGATCAGCTTGAGGACTGAAACACGGGTTGTTTCAACAAATTCAGGAGGGCAACAACACATCGGCGGCAGAAACACGACGTCCGGTAACTGGGTGACTCAATGAAGCAGCCATTCGGTGAAGGAGCGCTGGCTTTGTTCACCAGGACCACGTGTTGTTCCGATGAAAAAGGTCCTTACGAAGAAAAAGTCTTCCATCATCCAAAATCCTCCCGGGATCATTTACCAGGAACAGAAATGGGTTTGATATCAGAGGAGTTGTGCTGCCAACGGAGCTCCACGACCTCCTGAAACACTCCTGTCTCTTCACCGAGCGGGTCAGGAAGCTTATCGACGTGAAATATGAAGCCAGATAAAGGCCATCGAGGGTAACGATACCAAATCAACATCCCACCCCTTCCTCTCGAGTCAGTTGGTGGGCTACTGGCCTGTTTAAGAGTTCCCTTCTCCACCGCCGGCTTCCAGTGAGGGTCAGAATGAAACCTTCTCTTTATGGTGAGAGTGGCCGGATACGAAAGCAGAGAGCATTCATTGGTTCCAGTCTCAACCATCTGCCCCTCAAAGGAAGTTTGATTTTTGATTCAATGAATATTGACTCCTTAAATGTGTTTTTAGAGATGATTGGTTTTCATAGTACCAATGGTATCTTGTCTTCAATGGAGGGAACCTTTGGGGTCTCAGACCAGATCGAAATGTCCCGGGGGACAAGGTCTACGTGACGGGAGGGAGCTTCCGTCTGTCCGAGTGTGAACAAAGTTGCTCCTGCAGGAGCTGGCCGTGCGGAACTTGCCGTGCTCCCTCTGGTCCCGGCTCGATTTGGGGCTCTAGTTTAAAGCCTTGGACTTACATCAGAATCCCAGATGTGACGAATGCGTCATCAAGCCGATCAGACGTGGAGTGGTGCCACATCTCCACGGTCTGATCCATCCACACATCCATGAATTGATCGGCATTTAATCCGTGTATTATTTGATGCGTAGGCCTGAAGGACACTGCGGGACGGATCCCGCCTGTCTTTACACCTTTAATCCCCCCACCTGACCCAGACGGCTGGCATTGCTCCCCACTGGGGAGGACGAGGTCTTTGCGGTCTGAGAGTGGGAGTTTTATGGCGTTTCTGCTTTATGTGACAGTTTCCAGACAGTAATAAAGGTTATTTGTAGAGCTGGTGTCCAAACACAGATACAAATTGCTCTACGGACGACAGGAAGACTATATTTCAAAAGAGAGAACACAGGAAGTGAAAAGGACTTCCAGCATCAACGATTCAATTCCCCAAGACACGAACGAAGGCTGCCAGAGTATCGTTTACCTTCAGCAAGGCCCTGCCGGCGTTTAGCGTTACCAAACCCTCTCAGTCACATGGGAGCATGAGTGACATGCTGGTGCAACACTGGCTCTGACTTCCTGCTGAGGCCGCTGGAAAGGGTTCAGTTCCCAGTTTCCCCGCGTCGGAGGTGGGAGGCTGCAGTGTGATTTATCTGATCCCACATGTTCGGTATCCCCTTCAGAGGCTGTTCAGCTCCCAGCTGGGATAAATCAAGCGCACCTCCAGTAGTCAGAATCCTGAAGCCATATTTAGCTGGAGGTTTTCTGGCCAACGCCCAGAGAGAGAGACAGGGGGACAGAGACGAGGGGATGAGAGACAAAGCGAGCAGCAGCAAAGCTGAATCAAAGGAGACGTTCTACTAAACCTGGACTGCAGGACGTTTCTCCGTCCTGCAGTCCGATCGAGAGGAGAACATGCAGCTCTAGTTGGGCCTTCAGCGCTGTGACAGGAAGACGTCAGTGTTGTTTCCACAGCCTCCTCCTGCAGGAGAACCTCAGAGGAGAGGAACAGTTGACTGGTGTTTCTCTAAATCACTTCCAGATCCTCGACTCCGGAGCGCCGCAGGAACGCTGCGGCTCCCCACCGCTAACCTTTGCAATGACATCATCACGAGTTCAGCGCTGCGCTGGTTAGCAAGAAGGTCGTGGGTTCTGACCCCGCTGTGTGCAGGGGAACACACACGGTCACTGACTACAACACGGTCGGTAGGTGTGTGATTTGTGTCAGGTGACTCAGCCAATCAGCTCGCTGCACGGACCTAACGAGCATTGATCTACGCACCCACAGGTGTGTGTGTGTGTGTGTGTGCGTCCTAAATGAGTGGAAAACAAGTCTGTGCAGCAGGATTAACAGATGGGCTGGTCTGACACACAGACACACACTGAGTCACACTACCAGGTGCTGATGAAACCTCACAACACACATTAAAGTACACAGGACACACAACTACACACAAACACACACAACTGTGCAGTCAGATGTGTCACTCATAGTTTACACAAGGCTTCTCCTTTAGTAGAGAACACACACACACACACATCTTGAGGGGGCGGGGCTGAGGACTCCCTCACAGCCGATTGGATCAGAAGCAGCCCACTAATCAATGATTTGTTTTTGGTTTACAGATTCATTTCATGTGTTTCGTGGGCTGCTGTGCGCGTTTTAAATACTTTGACTTTCTTTACTTGTTTGTTTTCCTTTAACCGTGATTAGAATAAGACTCATTTCTATTTGATATCTGACCTGAGGGTCAGAAAACACTTCCTGGATGTTGTTGATTGGTCCGACAGGAACACCGGATCCCTCAAACTTCCTCAGCCAATCAGCGGTCTTCTCCTGCAGGAACCTGAGAGAAATAAATGTGCATCACTGGAAATGAAAAAGCAGGACTCTTTGCTGAGATGCATGTTGTGTGTCTGTGCACCTCTGAGACAGTGTGTGCAGCAGCGCTCGGCGGTTCTGGACTCTCAGTTTGTTGCTTTTGTACTCGGGTTGGTTTGGGAGATCCTTCAGCTTCAGAACCTAAAAACAGACGCTAATTAAACTAATTCCTATAATAAGACGTGTGTGTTGGTGAAGTGACGCACATTACACACGCTGACAAACTGTTGGTCGTTGGCTGCGGCCACGACGATGTGTCCGTCTTTGGTGGTGAAGCCCTGAAATACAGAGAAGATGAAGAAGGTTCCACCTTAGAGACAGGAAGTGACAAGAAGCTTCCTCTTATTGACGGAAGGATACACTTTCCTAACAACAGGATAAACCCGCCGTTTTAACTACAGGAGGAAATACTTCCCCTAACAAGAGGAAACACTTCCTATAACATCAGGAGGAAACACTTCCTTTTACAACAAGAGGAAACACTTCATATACCATCAGGAGGAAATACTTCCCCTAACAAGAGGAAACACTTCATATACCATCAGGAGGAAATACTTCCTTTTACAACAAGAGGAAACACTTCATATACCATCAGGAAGAAACACTTCCTTTTACAACAAGAGGAAACACTTCATATACCATCAGGAAGAAACACTTTCCTAACAAGGAAAAACCCTCCGTTTTAACAACAAGAGGAAACACTTCCTTTAAAAACAACAAGAAACAGATCGTTTTTAACTACAAGAGGAAACACTTCATGAAACATCAGGAGGAAACGCTTCCTCTAAACAACAAGAGGAAACACTTTTGATTAAATGTCATGAGAAGTTTATTAAGCTTCGGTCCTCTTTCCTTCCCTTGAGTCCTCCTCCTTCGTCTCTGCACTTTCACCTCCTCTTCTTCCCTCCCGATGACTTTTAATGAAACCTTAGCTGCTGTCACACACACACACACCACTAACCCCTCAGTAACACCGCCTTCCTTTCATCCCCTACCCCAGGGGGTTGTGGGTAACGCAGGCCGCTGGGGCGACGTTCATCCGCAGAACCCCAAGCTGTCCCCTAAGGGGGGGGGGGCAGTCCTCCACAGAACCCTTAAAGAATCAATGCTTGACTTTTTGTGTTGTCCAAAGCAGATCTGTACACTGTAATACTTTATACCCTTGTGTGGTTGTATTTGTCATTTCTTCTCAATGCTCTTATTGTGAAAGGTCGAGCCGACGGCCCTGCATGCTAGGAGCTTTTATGTCGTGCAGGTACCTGATACGGGACGATGCTCCCATGGGCCGTCCCCCAGCGCCGAGCCTCCTGACCCCCATTCAGGTAGTTAGCAGCAATATGGGTGAGACAGGACACCTGAGAGAGACGGAGACAGACAGAGACACACAGAGGGTAGATCACATGGAGGACCAGGACTACACAAGACCGGTTCACATGGAGGACCAGGACTGCACGAGACCGGTTCACATGGAGGACCAGGACTACACGAGACCGGTTCACATGGAGGACCAGGACTGCACGAGACCGGTTCACATGGAGGACCAGGACTACACGAGACCGGTTTACATGGAGGACCAGGACTACACAAGACCGGTTCACATGGAGGACCAGGACTGAACGGCCCTCATTGTTCAGCTGTGGTGGGTTTGTGGTCGGCGTGCCTGTGGGCTCAACGCTGCACACAGGAAGGCATTGGGGGACTTGTGGGGAGTGGTGGATTGTGGGTAGTTTATGTGTAGCAGAGACCACAGAGATCGAGACCTTGAAGAAACATTTGCAGCCTCCTGCTCCATTGATCCACATTGATATTCATTTGAATACAGACACAGATCTCACGCGAGCACACACACACGCACACACACACACACACACACGCACACACGCGCACACGCACACACGCACACACGCACACGCACACACGCACACACGCACACACGCACACGCACACACCTGTGAGGACAGCAGGTTGCAGTCGATGTGGACCCCCCTCCCCGTCTGGTATCTCTGCAGCAGGGCGGCCATGACGGCTCCGTGCGCGTACAGCCCCGTCGCCAGGTCCAGTCGTGGCGACGCCCGGACGCACCGGCTCACCGTCCTGCCGGCAATGCAATGCATCATGGGAAGGGTGACGTAGAATAAGCTTACTAATACTTCTATCTCTATACTACTAGTACTATCGCTACTACTACCTGCACAGCTGATGAAGAACAGATACTGACCTCTGACCCCGTGATGTGCATCATCCCCGACACGGCGGAGGCGATGGAGTCGTAACCCGGACTCTGAGCCTGAGGACCAGTCTGCCCATATCCTGGACACACACAGCATCCCGTAACTAAGGGCAACAACGCGTCCACTTCCTGCTGCGTCTTTGTGACTCAGTCTACGGTGTCACAATAAAAGCATCCATGGAGAACGGTGCACATGCTGTCATGTGACACGGACTCCTCTGGAGTTCCTACCTGAGATGGAGCAGTAGACCAGACCCGGGTTCACCGCACACAGCTGCTCGTATCCGAGGCCCAACCGGGGCAGCTTCCCCGGGAGGAAGTTCTCCACCAGCACGTCGCACACTGCTGCAAGCTGACACACACACACAGACAGACGGGCTGAAACGTGTCCTCACTGTCCTCTGCAGACATAGATCCTCATGTCTGTGGGAGCGTGGTACCTCCTGAATGATGGCGACTCCTCTGGGATGCTTCAGGTCCACAGAAATACTCTGAGGTCAGAGGGGACATCAGATGACTGTTAGCATCTGTTAGCGCTCACCATCTCCCAGCATGCAGCAGAGTTCAGAGGGAACCCCTCCTCATCATTTCTATTATGAAAGAAGCTGCAGAGGCTTCAAACACAAAGTCAGCTGGTTTTGCAGCAAATAAACAGGAAATTAGACGTCGATGGTGTAATTCAATATTGTGTAAAACCCTGTATACAGTAGAACACTGTAAATAAGTGATACTCTTCTCTAACGGTTGTGTTTACATCATGAAAACACTGACTGCACCGATGGAGAAACAAGTCATTTCAAGTTTTTACTTGAATTCAGACTTTTACTAATCTGCATCATTATCGTGTTAATTCAGCATCATTTTAATCAGTTCATTGTGAAATCATCTCCGTTTTACAGCTGTAACTATACAGCTGTAATAAACCTGTTACAGCTAAGCCGAACCCTCATGATGATGTCATGAGCTCTTTTACGTTCTCTGATATCTAAGAGAAGCGTTTTTCTCTTAATGGTTGAGAGAGGAAACAGCTGACTGGAGGAGGGTTTCCATGGCGATAAGCCCCTCCCCAATGACCAGGAGAAGGACCTCACTTTCTTGTTCCGGTTGACGCTGAGGAAGTAGGCGCTTTCTGCTCCGACGAACGGGGGGCCCCAGGCCCTGGTGTCATCGCCGGCGCCTGTTCAAGCACACGCCCCGTCACAGCAATCCCACAATCCTTTGCACACTCGGCATACAACTCACCTGGTCGCTCCACTTTGATAACCTGGGCTCCCAGGTCCCCCAGGATCATGGTGGCAAAAGGCCCCGCCAGGACTCTGCAGACACGGCGGGACACGGACGTGAGACGGGTTGACATGTGGACATCGAACACTCGGCATGGACGCTCACCTCGTCAAGTCTAACACTGTGACGCCCTCTAGTGGTCTGCGCTGGCCTCCTGTCGACGCGCGCACGCACACACACACACACACACACACACACACACACAACGTTAAAGGGGCAATATCACGTTAATTTACCGCTACATTAAACATGCAGCTAAATAATTAGACACGTGTACACATACGTCATAGAAGTACTGATTAGTTTACAGTGGGGTGAGGTCCGTTAGCTCGACAAACCGGAAGTAGATTGACTAAAGTGAATATAAGAAACGTGTCACGTGAAGTCATGACGTCACGTCACTGGGAAGATCGCCATGAATCAACACGAGTGTTCCATGAGCTAGGTAGAGGCTAACGGGACTACGTGGCTAAAGCTAGCCGGCTAACGTTAGCCACGCAGTCCCGTTAGCAGGCTAGCTTTAGCACAAATACCTTACCTGCCCGCGTTTGCGACAGCCGCCTCTCTAACCCCGGACATCGCACCGGGTACTTCCTCCGCAGCTGTGAAGGGGAACTAACCGGGGAGCGAGCCGACAAACAGCGCGTCGACCATACATATATATAAAGGCTCGATGTCTTACGGCCGAGTATTGAACGTCCGCACATGTAGGCCATCTTGGTACAGTGCGCTCGTTGTGTTGGTAGCAGTACATGTACTTTAAATAATAATAACTTATAAAGGTTAGTCATGAACGTCAGAGATGTAGTTCTGACACGACATACCTATGAATAATGTTCTGTTGAATGTCATTTTTGTATATAAACCTATGGTTATTATAATTATTCATAAATAAATCTGGAGGATGGGGATTTCAACATGCAGCATTTCCTGATGTATATTTGTAAAGGGAAATCGTGTACCAAGTTTAGTACATTATTCTATTTTCATAACACGTTCATAACAAACCAAACGTTTAGAAATCGGTTGAAAATTGAGCAAGTTATGGTTATTTAATATATATATATATATGTATATATATATGTATAATATATATATATATATATATATATATATATATATATATATATATATATATATATATATATAGAGACATCTAGCCTTCATATATCTGATCAGTTTTATAATCCCAGAGTCCCCGTAAGGAAGCATGATTATAGCATTAATTATACAGGTAATCTTAAATAAGGAAGTAAAATGAATGATTACACACTGATTAAGTATATATGTATGTATATAAATATATATGTGTGTGTATAAAGACATACAACCAACAGAGATGAAGAATTAAATATTTAAAGTTTTTCAGCCTAAATTATATTTTATTCTGTTCCATTCTGAAGTTTTGACAAAATCGCTCTTCAAAGTAAATAAATAACGTTTAGTGACATCTTTGACTTTTTAAATTGTATTTTGTGGCGGCGGTGTGAAAGGTTCTGAATGAGTCCTTTCTGTCTTCGTAGAAGCGTTGCATGTACAATATGGACCCACAAAGCTCAGGCAGCACATTCTATTGAGTCCTCTCACACACACACACACACACACACACACAGCAGGATGAAGGGAAAGCGCCGAGGCAGCAGGAACCTTTCAAAGCCTCGTCTTTTGTCCTCTGGGACGCCCCCCGTGCCGTATATATTGGGCCGTCCAACTTTCTCTCTGTTACACTGTGCGTGTGCTCGTGGGTCAGGTCGGACAACCTCTAGTGCGCAAAGATGTCTCAGTACTCTGGAAAGGTGAGTCCCGTGGAGCTTCAGTGACATCACAGCGCTCTCTGATCCCGCCCCCTTAACCATCCTACCATTGGTTGTCTCCTGCAGATCACCTTCTACGAGGGGAAATGTTTCACCGGCAGGAAGTTGGAGGTTTGGGGGGACTGCGATAACTTCCAGGACCGCGGCTTCATGAACAGGTGAGGAGCGCTGTGGCTGGAGGTGTGGCTGAAGCCACTAAAGGGCACCTGCAGCCCTTCTGCAGCATAACCCACTTGTGCTTTCAGGGTGAACTCCATCCGGGTGGAGAGCGGCGCCTGGATCTGCTACGACCACCCCGACTTCAAGGGCCAGCAGTACATCCTGGAGCACGGGGAGTACCCAGAGTTCCAGAGATGGAACTCCCACAACGACCACATGGGATCCTGCAAGCCCGTCCGCATGGTAGGCACCAGATGATCAGGCCACATTGCCCCGTCTCCTCTAGAGCCACTGCGAGGCCAACGCGCCACACGCCCTCCGCTTCTCCATAGCTTCATGACTTCACGCTGCGTCCTCTGTAGTGACCAGCAGGGGGCGTCGTTTCACATACAAACATGATGGTGATGCTCTTCCCCTCAGCACGGGGAGCAGTACCGCGTGGAGCTGTTCGAGGCCTGCAGCTTCTCGGGTCAGTGCGTGGAGATCTGTGACGACTGCCCCTTCCTGCAGAGCCGCGGCTTCTCCAAGAGCTGCATCAACTCCGTCAAGGTGTACGGCGACGGAGCGTGAGTAACCACGGCAACCAGACCCGCGAACGTGCCCGTGTGCCAGGTACGCGTCTAACGTGTGCTTCCCCCCCAGCTGGGTGATGTACGAGGAGCCAAACTTCCGCGGGCGCATGTACGTGGTGGAGCGAGGAGACTACTGCAGCCACAGCGAGTGGCAGGCGCAGAACGCCAACATCCAGTCCATCCGCAGGGTGGTGAACTACTTCTAACCTGCGAATAAAGCACCAGACCACTGCCACACCCGCGAGTCCTGTCCTCTGATTGGTCCTCACCAGTCCACTCACACAGCATACACCCGAGATACAGTATGACATCATCACAGGTTCGACCTCCAGATCTTTATTGTCTTCATCAATATGAACATGAAAGGAATTTAAATAAAATGTATGACAAAAACAAAATAAATAAAATAAAACATCTGAATGTTTGTAAGAATCATAATAAACAGACAAACTAACTTTAGTCTCAAATAAAAAGTTCTATGAAATCAAAGTCACTTGTTACCTGGTGATCAGGTGAGTGCGAGTGTGTGTGTGTGTGTGTGTGTGTGTGTGTGCGTGTGTGTGTGTTTGTGTGAGTGTGTGTGTGTTTGTCTGCGTGTGTACGTGTGTACGTGTGTGCGTGTGTGCGCGTGCATCACATGCTGTGGGCGGGGCTCAGGTAGGTCTTCATGGTGGCGATGAGCTCGCTCTCCTCCTCCAGGTTCAGGTCCAGGTAGTCCTCCTCGTGACGAGCGATGTCCTCCAAGGCCTCGTTCACCAGCTCGCTGTCCTCCGTGGACACGTCTCCTGATCGATCACATGATCCTCACATCATTGATCCCATTCAACACGGTTACATGAGTGACCTTGTGCATTATGCGTCCTACCTGGGGAGGTGCTGGAGGAGGTGCTGGGCTCCTCGGAGGACGGGGACTCTGACAGCAGCTCCGGGGGGAGGACGCCCTGCTGGTCCAGCAGCAGCTGAGTCGCCGACTGGACGTCTCCGCCCGTCAGTCTGAGAGCGGCCTCGGAGACGTCCCTCTGGAAGCCCAGGTACAGGAGCTGCAGAGACACGGGGGACGGACGTGTCAACAGCTGTCCCCTCCAGAGACAAGCCAAGGAAGGAGGAGAACCTCTACCTGCTGCACGGAGGCCTCGCTGGGGCTTCCTGTCGTCTCAGCGGATCCACTCGAGTCCAGCAGGATCTGAACACAACAGAACCGCGTGACATCACAGCGTTACTGCGACGAGTACGACGCCACAATACAGACAGACGGGTACTGACTGCGTACGCCCGGTCCACGTCTCCGTCAGCGTGCTGCAGGGCTGCGGCGGCGTCTCTCCTGGAGTAACCGAGCTCAGTGAGGCTGGAGATGGCCTCCATTCTCCTGCTCCTCCTCCTCCTCTCCCTCTGCTTCAGCTCCTCTCGCTCCTGGTGGCCATCATGACATCGTCATCATCACGTTTGGTGTTTACACGCCACGAGGTCACAAACCAAAGCACCTGTCTCTGGTTCCCGATGTGGACGGCGGCGCCCTGCAGGTCTCCCTCACAGGCTCGGAGTCCCAGCCGAGCTTCTCGCTCCGTGAAGCCCAGAGACATCAGCTGAGCCATCTTCTCAGAGTCCAGACACAGACGGCTGTACAGCGCCTCCACCTGAGAGACAGACAGGCAGGCAGGGAGCCTGTGAAGCTAAGCTAAGCTAAGCTAACAAAGTAAACATGACAGACTGACTTTGGACAGCTGCTGTCGGGCCTGAGCGTCGTTGCCTTCGATGTAGGAGAGGAGGCTCTGAAGGAGGTGCAGCCGCAGAAACAGCACCTCCTCTCTGCCCGTGTTGCCCTGGCAACGCACACACACAGTCGTCCCCTTCAGCAACACTGCGTCTCAGGTCGGCTTCAAACGTGACCCCAGCGAAGGTCTCACCTTGATCATGAGCAGCCTCTGGCGCCGCTCGCCGTAGCAGCGCAGGAAGCCGTCCTCGGCGCTCTGCAGGCGACTGCGTCCGTCCTCCAGGCAGGACAACGCCTCCAGGGCTCGGTAGCACCAAACCACGTCCAGCTGCAGCACGGCAAAGTTATCCACCGACGCCAGCAGGGCGGAGCCACAGCGACTGGACACAGCGGGGAGGTTAGGACGACGATGATGACGATGAGGACGATGAAGACGATGAAGACGATGAGGTCAGTACCTGAACTGCTGGTCGGCCTGCAGCAGGTGACACAGCGCGAGGTCAAACTGCTTCTTCTTCATCAGAGAACGACCTTTCTCATGAAAACCCATCGCCAGGATCAGAGCCTGAAGACATGAGACGATGGCTTCAGAACATTCCTCCCCATCCATCTCATCACATGCATGTTGTTACCTTCTTTTCCTGGGGGGGGATCACCAGAGGATTCCCTCTCTGGTCAGCGATCTCCAGGAAAGGGGAGGAGTCCTCACTGCCATCTGAGGACACAGTGAGCCAATCATAGCGGAGGGGCGGGGCCAATACCCCATGAAGTGCATTTATTCCTCGATGATGTCATGTCATGGTACCTCGCTCTGACAGGATCTGGAAGCCCTTCTGAGTCCTCTGGAGGCTCTCCTTCTGGTTCTTCTCCTTCTCCTCCTCCTCACTCTGCTGCAGCTTCCACTCGGCGTCGCTGACCTTCAGCACCATCACCTTGCTGTGGTTCTTCACCCCCTGCTGGTCCAGAGGCTGGTCTACGAGGCGCACACGCACACGCACACACACACACACACACACACACACACACTGAGCAGCTGAGCCGGCTGCTGAGCAGAGGAAACTCTGAACTCACCGACACACAGAGTTCTCCCGTTGAGGATCAGCTTGATGCATTTCAGGCCGAAGTCCTCTCCAATCCTGCAGCACAGGAACACACACTGAGCTGTGTGTGTCTGTGTGTGTGTGTGTGTGTGTGTGTCTGTGTGTGTCTGTGTGTACCTGTCCACCAGCTCCTGCCCCCTCACGTCCAGCCTCGTCTCCAGGTAGCTCCTGCTCTTTGTTTCCTGTTTAAGAGCAGAGTTCAGCACCAGCAGATATTTACCTTGTTTAATGTATTGATGTGTATATATGTGTACACACACACACACACACACACACACACACACACACACACACACACACACACACACACACACACACACATACCTGCCTGTGGTCCCGGGGCAGCAGGAGCTCCAGCGTGGCGACGCTCGTCTCTCTGAACCTCTGCTTCTCTTTGCCCCTTTTCACCGCCTGCTGCCTGATGAGCTCCAGAGCTCCGCCCACCTCCGTCACTGGCAGGCGGAGCAGAGGGGCGTAGCGCTCCGCCAGCTCCTGGACGCGACACAGCAGCAAAGCATCTCCCATCACTACCTTCAATGAATGTTGTGACGCTTCATTCTTCACACAATTAAAAAGGAGAAAACTGGTCAAACTCAACGTTCTGTTGTTTGCGTTTTAGTACAAATATGCAAATGGTCTTAGATTCACGTATTCATGTTCTGCTTCACTCATTACATTTAATCTCAATAATCTCAAGTAGATGGTGTATAAGCACCTCCTCTCTCCTCTGTAGTACTCCTACGGGAAGAACAGTAGTGTTACTCTAATAACCGTGATGTATCGGTACTGTAGTACTGTGATGCTGAAGTACTTCCTCCTCCTCCTCCTCTTCCTCTGACCTCCATGTGCTGAGGACCTGCAGCGCTGCTCTCATCACTGAACGGAGGATTCCACAGCTGGATCTTCTCCTGCTTCAACATCTGCTTCAACTTCGACTCGGTGTTCTGAGCCGACATCACCTCTGAGAAGGGGGAGGAGGAGGCAGGAAGGAAGGAAAAGGAGGAAGTAGGGAGGAAGTAGAAAGAGGAGGGTCAGAAGAGGAGGAAGTAGGGAGGAAATAGAAAGACGATGGTCAGAAGAGCAGGAAGTAGGGAGGAAGTAGAAAGAGGAGGATTAGAAGAGGAGGTGAGAAAGTTGTGTCCGTTTTTTGACACGCAGAGATTTTGAGGTAAAAGTACTATTATAGTAGTATAAAGTATTATTTTAGTAGTTTCCACGAAGTCAAAAGAAGATGGAAAGTTGCATCATGGGAGTTGTAGGATCTAGGGAGTATAAACCTTAGTCATGACATCACAAAATTTACTACCGCTTTAAATCAAAATGTGTCTCTAAATGACATTTTTTAAACGGATCATTAGGTTACTCTGTTATTACCCATAACCCCTGGCGCAAGTGACGCAGTAGACCCGAACATTTAACTTGACGTTAGCTCACGTTACTTGAAGCTGCTAGCTTAAAACTGCCTGTTTTGATGTTTTTATTCTCTTAATTCTGCCGCCAGACGCCGTTAAATATTACCTTAATGTTAGACGACCAGTCGGTAAAATCCGTTAAATCTCCGTTAAACGTTCCTCAACCGTCGCTTCCTCGGTGCGTTGGTGTTGTTTTTGTCGTCTTTGGGAAGGAGGTGCAGATAGAGGAGGAGGTCTCACGCTGAGCATGTTTCCGTGATCCCGCTCAGGCGACATACGGCAACGTAACGTCACGTGACAGAAGAGCCGAGAGACTCGTCTCTTTCCGTATCCACGATCTTTGATGAAATACGGTGCCTCTCGAGGGTAAAATATCAAACTACTATTATCATAAAAGAATAGACACAAAGTTAAAGTTAAGTGAAGACGTAAACCATCAAATATGTTTTATTTAAGTGATCAATAATACAATAAAAATGTGTATAGTCTGTAAACTATGTTCTTTTCACAATAAACCCTTACAGTGTATAATCAAATATTTTAAAGATGAATTTACAACTCCATAGTTTATTAATTATTCTTGATGATCTATTTCACAATTCCTGCTGCGTCCCTCTCAGAAGGACGAGTACATTCCAAGCCTCTTGGCGGCTTCCGAGATCCTCGGGGTCTTCCTGTTTGGGAACGGGTGGTGGTTCTGGTTCTGGTGGACGCTATTGGTGGAGTCGACCCCCCCTAGACTCCACTGCCTGGTGAACCTGAGGGCCGGGGCCTTGCAGCCGGTCTGCAGCTCTGAGGCTTCCTCCGTCAGGTCTTCACGCAGGCTGCTGATGGGGGCGGAGCTTTCATCAGGGCCGGGGGGGGGGTCCCCTCTGGATCCACCGCTCGGATCTGGTTCTCCTCTGGACCCGGCAGCGTTGACCTCGTCCGTGGTGCTGCAGGACTCTGAGGAAGACGAGGAACGTCTATAAAGACAGTGGATGATCATCAATGATGATGATCTTTAAACATTAAAGTCACAGATTCAGTTAAATAGAATCAAACCAAATTCATTTTCACGTCACACGATTGAACATAAATTCACGCTTTTCCTTCCAACAACAAAAAGAAATATCTATTTATTTTCATTAATATGTTGATATTGTTTGCTCCATAACTACAAATCTAAATAAAATCTCTCTGACCGGAGGGAACTGTCGGTGCGAGTCGTTTCCGGGGACGACTCTGCGGTTACACCGGTACGGTAGTGCCGGTGGAGGTCCAGGTGGACGCGCCACAGGTCTCCGCGGGTTGTCGGGTCGGGGTCAAAGGTCACGAAAGGTTGCATATCCCGGGGTGGTTCCCATGGCAACGCCAGACCCTGAGTGACGGCGTCCGACACTGGAGACACAGAGCAGAGTAACACCATGAATCTTAAGAGCAAAGAGCCTGAAAGTCGTATGAAACGCATCTCCTCATGTTTTAGACGTTGTCATGGTGACGCGTGGCAGCAAAGTCCTGTCCCTTCGTATTTTAACCATTTAAAGGCCTCGCAGACGAGCTGACCTCAGTGAGTCCTGAGGGGTCAGAGGTCAGAGGTCAGGGGTTAGGTGGGAGATAGGGCCTTGCACTCCACAATCGCATGTGCTTTTATTTTGAAACTGCCACCCGGATGTCCGTCAACTCTGACATGGTGACGTGTCTCTCGTCCGCTCACCTGTCCTCAGCAGCGCGTGTCTCCTCTGCTCCTCTCTGCTGCACCTGTACTGCTCTCTGAGCAGAGACACCTCCATGTTCCTCCTGCTCTGCTCCTCCTGCTCCTCCTGCTCCTCCTCACGCCCCACCACGCACTCCTCCCTCCTGGTGCCTGCGGTGTGACACGCAGACAGGTGACCTTTGACCCGCACAGCAACGCCACGACAATGAACCTTTGTTTCCCATAAGTGATCAATGTTTAAGCTACTTCTTAAAGGTTTGAAATAAATGTTTAGTAGTAATGAAATAAAACGGGGGAAGTAGAATACATCTACTGTATGACAGTAGTGTGTGTGTGTGTGTGTTGTCGTACCCTTAACCCCTCCACTAGGACTAACGCAGCAGCAGCAGGACATCCTGTTGAACGTAGCAGCAACACACACCTGTAGCTGTTTTATTCTATTTAAATCCTGAAACACAATCCAAGAAAAACCTTCAGCACAAAAGTAAAACGATCAGTTCTGACGATCCAAGTGAGAAACGTGTTACCTGTTCAGGTAGGAAGCTGGACTGGTAAAATACACCCACACACACACACACACACACGCACACACACACGCACACACACACACACACACACACACACACACACACACACACACACATGCTACGACTTTGATTAGTGTGTAAATATTACATTCCATTTGTTGACCTTCATCTCCATACAAGAACAAACACACACCAGTACACACACACACACACACACACACACACACGGTACACCATTATCACAATCAGCCAGTAGTTTCCACATAGAGGAACTTGTTTTCATGGTTAGTGTATAGAAGTAAAAATAAGATATAACTATATGAGCAAATAAAAATCGAATCATATAAGATACGTATGTTAAGACTATTATACACCAGTACACAGTATTTATACGTCACAACTATCATACTTATTTTAGTGCTACTGTCTCTTTAAATCCGCAGCCGCTTCGCCTGACTGGAAGCGCGCGCACGCGTCTATTTGTGCGCGTGTCGTGCGATGGCTGCCGCTGGTGACGCTGCTCTCTACCTGGGCTTTGACTTCAGCACTCAACAGGTAAACTCACCTGCTGGTTCATTTCCGATCGCTCACCTGCTGACGCGCGCGCGCGGATGCGGAAGTGGAGGATTGTTTGCGTCCGATGTTGCACGTGACGATATTTGAAGCTCACCTGAGGTTCTTTGTACCGACGACTACTTCTACCTGCCAGACGTACTGCGTGTACTTCAACTAGAAGGTACTAGAAGTACTTCTGTCTACTTGAAGTAGTTTATTGCGTATTTACGTTTTGCAGTACTTCCTAGCTCCTTTTTATATTGATCTCAAATCTGTAGTTCTACTTATACATAATATATAGAAGTGCATGTACTGCTCATAGTACTTGTACCTCTGATACTTCATGAAGCTGATCATCCTGTATATTTGTACCTCTGATATTTCATGAAGCTGATCATCCTGTGTACTTGTACCTCTGATACTTCATGAAGCTGATTATCCTGTGTACTTCTACCTCTGATACTTCATGAAGCTGATTATCCTGTGTACTTGTACCTCTGATACTTTGTGAAGCTGATCATCCTGTGTACTTGTACCTCTGATACTTTGTGAAGCTGATCATCCTGTGTACTTGTACCTCTGATACTTCGTGAAGCTGATCATCCTGTGTACTTGTACCTCTGATACTTCGTGAAGCTGATCATCCTGTGTACTTGTACCTCTGATACTTCCTGAAGCTGATCATCCTGTGTACTTGTACCTCTGATACTTCGTGAAGCTGATCATCCTGTGTACTTGTACCTCTGATACTTCGTGAAGCTGATCATCCTGTATATTTGTACCTCTGATATTTCATGAAGCTGATCATCCTGTGTACTTGTACCTCTGATACTTCATGAAGCTGATCATCCTGTGTACTTGTACCTCCGATACTTCATGAAGCTGATCATCCTGTGTACTTGTACCTCTGATACTTCGTGAAGCTGATCATCCTGTGTACTTGTACCTCTGATACTTTGTGAAGCTGATCATCCTGTGTACTTGTACCTCTGATACTTCGTGAAGCTGATCATCCTGTGTACTTGTACCTCCGATACTTCATGAAGCTGATCATCCTGTGTACTTGTACCTCTGATACTTTGTGAAGCTGATCATCCTGTGTACTTGTACCTCTGATACTTCGTGAAGCTGATCATCCTGTGTACTTGTACCTCTGATACTTCGTGAAGCTGATCATCCTGTGTACTTGTACCTCTGATACTTCGTGAAGCTGATCATCCTGTGTACTTGTACCTCTGATACTTCGTGAAGCTGATCATCCTGTGTACTTGTACCTCTGATACTTCGTGAAGCTGAAGGTGGTGGCCATTGACGAGAACCTCAACGTGATTCACCAGGACAATGTGCAGTTTGACTCAGAGCTACCCGAGTACAGGTACAAAAACCTCTCTCATGCGTAGTACTAGTAGTAGCCGTAGTACTTTTTACTGATATGTTGTACACGTTACGTTGGTTGTCTCAGGACTCATGGAGGAGTTCATATTCATGCCGACGGACTGACGGTCACTTCACCTGTGCTGATGTGGGTCAAGGTGAGACTCACACACAGTTAACTATGAAGTCACTGTGACCTTCGACCTCCTCTTGATGTCATTGACCCTGTGTATCCGTCACAGGCTCTGGACCTGCTATTGGACAAGATGAAGGGGGCGGGGCTTGCCTTCTCGCGGGTCAGAGCGCTGTCGGGCAGCGGCCAGGTGAGCTCCTCCTCACGAATGTGAACGCGGCCTCGCTGAGTTTGAGACGTTTCTCCTCCTCCTCCTCCTCCCTCAGCAACACGGCAGCGTGTTCTGGAGAAGAGGAGCATCTGGGACTCTGCAGAACCTGGACCCCGACCAGCACCTGCATCAGCTGCTGCAGGTGCGTGTTACGTGGGCGGGGCATTGATGCTGAATGAACTCCGACAGGTGAGCTTCTCTGTATTGCAGAGTCCCGTGTGGATGGACTCCAGCAGCAGCCGGCAGTGTGAAGACCTGCAGGCAGCAGCAGGGGGCGCTATGAGGCTAGCAGAGCTCACCGGCTCCAGAGCGTACGAGGTACACCTGTCTGTACCTGTCTGTCTGTGTGACCACCTGTCTGTACCTGTCTGTCTGTGTGACCACCTGTCTGTCTGTGTGCAGCGTTTCACAGGAAACCAGATCTCCAAAGTGAGACAGACCCGACCGGAGGACTTCCTCAACACTGAGGTCAGTCTGAACCGAGCAGAACCAGAACCAGAATGAAAGCCCCCAGTCGCGTTCTAACTTACGCGTGTGTTTGTGCGTGTGTGTGTCTGTGCGTGTGTGTGTCTGTGCGCTCAGAGGATCTCATTGGTCAGCAGCTTCGCAGCCTCTCTCTTCCTCGGCCGTTACGCCGCCATCGACTTCAGTGACGGTGAAGTTCAGTTGTCACTCATCCCATTCATCAATGAGTCGATTTATTGATCCTTTGGATTCCTCATTAATGGACTCTTCAAGCTTCTTCAAGCTTCTTCAAGCTTCTTTAAGCTGGACGTGCTGAGCGTTGCTGCTGCAGTGGAGCCTTTTCACAGCAGATGGAGTGAGATGCTTTGTGTTCTTCAGGCTCCGGCATGAACCTGCTGGACATCCGGAGCAGAACCTGGTCTCAGGTCTGCCTGGACGCCGCCGCTCCTCAGCTGGACCGCCTGCTGGGGGCGCCGGTGGCCTCCTCCTCCGTCCTGGTGAGCCTGTGTGTGTCCGTGTGTGTGTGTGTGTGTGTGTGTGTGTGCGTGCCTGTTACTGATTAGCTGGTGTCCCTGCAGGGTCCCGTGTCCTCCTACTTTGTGCAGCGATGCGGTTTCTCTGAGAGCTGCAGGGTGGTGGCCTTCACAGGAGACAACCCAGGTGAGAAGACTATGTGACGTCTATTTAAGGACGACAATAATTATAATAATAATAATAACAATAATAATAATAATAATAATACTTTTATCCAGACGCTTTACAATGTCAGATAAGAACAGAACAGAACAGATAACAGAAATGGACCTGAAATAAAAAGAAATGACTAAAAATAGAACTGGAGGAAAGTTGTTGTTGTGAAGACAGAACAGAAATATGGATCTGCTTCGTCTCACGTCTGATTGGACGAGAAACGAGACCCACTGACGTGATTCTGTCTGCTCAGCCTCTCTGGCAGGGATGAGGCTGCAGCCGGGCGACGTCGCAGTGAGTCCACGCGAGACGTGTGTGTGTGTGTGTGTGTGTGTGTGTGTGTGTGTGTGTGTGTGTGTCACACTGTGTGTGTGTGTGTGTCACACTGTGTGTGTGTGTGTGTGTCACACTGTGTGTGTGTGTGTGTCACACTGTGTGTGTGTGTGTGTGTCACACTGTGTGTGTGTGTGTCACACTGTGTGTGTCACACTGTGTGTGTGTGTGTGTGTGTGTGTGTCACACTGTGTGTGTGCTGTGTGTGTCACACTGTGTGTGTGTGCGTGTGTGTCACACTGTGTGTGTGTGTGCGTGTGTGTGTGTGCGTGTGTGTGTGTGTGTGCGCGTGTGTGTCACACTGTGTGTGTGTGTGTGTGTGTGTGTGCGCGCGTGCAGGTCAGCCTGGGGACCAGTGACACAGTGTTCCTGTGGCTCCAGCAGTCCTCCCCGGCTCTGGAGGGCCACGTCTTCTGCAACCCGCTGGACTGGGAGGCCTTCATGGCCCTGCTGTGGTATGCTGCTTAGCCTAGCTTAGCCTAGCTTAGCTTAGCTTAGCACACAGGCTGGAAACGGGGGGGAAAACTGTGTGTGTGTGTGTGTGTGTGTGTGTGTGTGTGGACTCCACAGCTTTAAGAATGGATCCCTGACGAGAGAACGAATCAGGAACGAGCGCACTGGAGGATCATGGGAGCTGTTTTCTCGCGCCCTGAGGGACACGCCTCTGGGGAACGACGGACACATGGGTGAAGCTTCCTTCCTTATCTCACCTCCTTTCTCCCCCAACTTTGCTTCCTTCTTTATATCCTTTGCTATGTACATATGTATCCTTGCTCCCTGACCCCTTGCTTCCTTTAATGCTGCCTGACCCCTTGCTTCCTTTAATGCTGCCTGACCCCTTGCTTCCTTTGTTGTTCCTTCTATCTTTTCCTGCCCTTATTCCGTGTTTGCTTCATTTCTTTATTCCTCTCTGCCCATGTGACCGGTTGGCTGGTTGGTTTGTTGGTTTGTTTCCAGGCTTTTATTTTGACAGCATGGAAATCACCCCCCCGGCAGTCGGAGTTCACCTCTTTGACCCCGACGACAACAAGGTGAATGAGACGCGTCCACACCAAGCGGTGTTACAGGAGCCTCCTTCATTCACCTAAACGTCTCCTGTCTCCTTCCCGTAGGTGTCCTCCCTGAGTCCTCAGGTGGAGGTCCGGGCTCTGGTGGAGGGTCAGTTCCTGTCCAGGAGGCTCCATGCGGAGCGGCTGGGCTACTCCATCAGTAAGACTCTTGGTTTCCTTCCTCCTGGAGCTTCTCCTCCTGGTTCCTTGCGTCCTCCTGCATATCGGCTGCTTCTCATTGGTCTTCACCTTGTTGTTTCTTTTCATAAACGGATCGTTCAGGCTTCAATGAAACGGTGAAACTCTTTGTTCTTGTTTCCAGCTGCAGGAACCAGAGTTTTGGCAACAGGAGGAGCTTCGTCGAATAAAGAAATCCTGCAGGTCATTTCTCATTTTATTGTTCTATTTATCATTGTTGTTGTGGACATGTTATATATTTTAATCCAAAGCTGTGAAAAGGAAAATACTCGCATGATTCATATGTAACTGATTTCTGTCCCTCAGGTTCTATCGGACGTGTTTAACGCTCCAGTTTACACGCTCGATGTGTCCAACTCTGCTTGTCTGGGATCAGCCTACCGAGCCCTCCACGGTACGCTGGTACTACTACTAATACATACTAGTACTACTAGTAGTAGTACTACTAGTAGTAGTACTAGTATGATTGGAGTCCTCAAAGTATTACTCCTAACTGACCCTTCGTGGTCCACGTGTGATTTCAGGCACGATGTCGCAATCTGTCGCGTCCTTCTTCGATGTCGTGAAGAAAGCTCCAGACGCACAACTGGTGGCGACGCCGCATCCGTCAGCCCAGCAGGTGCACACGCGCACACACACACACACACACACACACACACAGCTCCTCCCATCGAGGGGGAGGAGCTTCTCTCAGATGAAAGGTCTTCAATGATTCTTTATAATAACGCGCATGACTGAACTAAAAGACGACAAGGTGCAGTAGAGTTGAGTACTAGTACCTTTGTACACGTCTTGTGTAATTGTACTAGTACCTCAGTACACGTCTTGTGTAATAGTACTGTCTGTATTTCACACACACACACACACGCAGCAGATTGAATATGAAGGAAGGTGAAACACGGCGTGCTGGTTTGGTTGCAGGTGTACGGACAGATGCTGCAGCGCTTCGCCCGATTGGAGGAGAGAGTCCTGCAGGACGCCGCCCCTGAGCCCCAGCGTCCAATCAGCTGCGCCTGAGACACGCAGGACTTTTAATGGAACAAAACATTCCTAGAAACTGTACCGACGAGTATGAATTCAATATAGCTCATTAAAAACCACATTGTCGAATTCTGTCAGTGATCAATTTAAAATGAATATTAAAAAGAGGGTTTTGAGAGGACGCTTCCAGTCAGACGGGGGAGGAGCTCCAAAAGGGAGGTGCTAGTGGAGGGACAAGGTCTCCACGCTGGACCCCCCCAGTCTCAGCTGGTGTCCCCATGAGACGCTGGAGCTCATCTGACCACATGTGTCCTCATCCGCTAAAACGCTCACTGACAAACGACTGACATAGCGTGCGCGTGCGTGCGTGCGCGTGCGTGGATGTATCACTACAACCAGTGGCTTTCCTTCTCACTTCCTGCAGGTGGAGGGAACCTTTCGGGTTGTGACGTCATCACATCTCGATTGTGTTGCATTCAGGGACTGATGGAAACACAGTTTAGTGTTTCGTTTTTCCATGAAACGGGCAAAGGAAGCTTTATAAAGCAGCAGGAAGTGAGTTCTCAATGATCCAGATCAACCTGCAGAGCAGCAATATTCATCCGCCGCTGAAAATAGTCCCCAGCGGAGTTAGTTTGAGAGCCACACAGAGAGGCTGGAGACGCGGGGGGACAGAGACACACTGGGACGGAGGGAGGCGCGCTGGTCTGCGGGTGGTTCTCACGCCTCCTCTCGGCCTCTCTGGAGGTCTTCAGTGAGAGGTACCCGGGCTGACGCTGCTGAGTCCCGCAGCGCTTCGTAGAGCCGACCGGCACTACTTGTGCTTGGAGGAGGAGGAGGAGGAGGAGGAGGGAGACGGGGGAAGAAGAAGAAGAAGAGGAGGAGGAGGAGTATTATCCACACTGCACACTAAAGCCGGTGCGCAGCCGGTGGTTCCGCAGCGCGTCGGACTCGTGTCTCCATGTTGGAGGAGGATCCGAACCGGCGGACGATGCGTCTCTGCGGCCGCAGCGCGGCGCTTCTGCTCGGGACTCTGAGTGCAGGTAGGAGCCGCCGATCGATCCCACTGGACCCGATCAGTGCTGGAACCGGGTCCTCATATGGCACCGGTGCGTGCGTGATGTTTTCTGCTAGAGCCACGTGAGTCTGGATTGTCTTCAGCCGTGTGTGTGTGTGTGTGTGTGCGCGCGCGCAACGTTGGTTCGTTGTGTGTGCGCGCGCGCAACGTTGGTTCGTTGTGTGCTCGGGGGGATCGATGAACGTCCACGCGCCTTCTCTTTACTACGGATGAATGGAATGCGCGCTCATGTGGCCTCGTAGTAGTGGCGAGGAGGCGTGTGCGCGCCGCAAAGACCCGTGGGGAGAGAGCGCGTGCGTGTGATGAGGGTTGGTGACGTGCTGCTATGTTTACTGTACTTCATCACATCATCTCCTCTTCGTCGTCATATTTACTGATTCTTCAGCTTCATCCTTCAACATCATCTTCATCCTCTTCCTCATCATCACCCCCTTACCTACACTGTGTGTGTGTGTGTGTGTGTGCGTGTGTGTGTGTGTGAGAGAGAGAGAAAAGAGTTCCCATGGCTTTGCTTCTCATATGTTGGCCTCTGATCTCAGTAGCACACACACACACACACACACACACACACACACACTCGGTCTGCGACATGCCTGTGGATGTGCAAGTGTGTCTGTGACCTCTGACCCTCATGTCTGGAACACACAAAAGCTGTTTAATATGCATACAAGGTCACGTTGCGTGAGGTCACACACACTGAGTGATTTGCATTTCACACACACACACACAGGTCAGTCTGCTGAAGGAAAGTCAGCAGGTCAAAGGTCACAGACTAAAGACTATAGACATGTTAATGTGTGCGATGTGACGTCGCCGCTCTTCATAACAAAACTCCAGCTGTCTCTTCTTCTAGCAGATGATCCGAAAACGGGAGGTCAAAGGTCATGAGAACTCTCATTCATGTGTCCTGATACGCCTCAACCTCCTGGTTCCTACTGAGCGTGTGCAGACTAGAGCTACACACCTGTCCCGTTACACAGGAAGACATCTCAACCAGCCCCCGTGTGCGTGTGTGTGTGTGTGTGTGCGTGCGTGTGTGTGCGTGCGTGTGCGTGTGTGTGTGTGTGCGTGCGTGCGTGCGTGTGCGTGTGTGTGTGTGTGTGTGTTCTGACTCTTCGTCTCTTCCTGAACTTTCTGTAACTGCTGAACTAAATGATTAAACGCACACACACACACACACACACACGCACACACCGACAGCTGCCTGTCCGATTAGCTCACAGATCACCATGGCAACCACGGTCGACCTCCAGAATACTGATGAGGGTTCACTCAAGGTGCTCTGTGTACTACAGTAGTACACATGCAGAATATAGTACACTAGTACGGGAGGAAGAAGTAATGAAGACGATGATGGTAACGGGTTGGATGAAGATGATGGTGAAGGTGGCGGTCTGTGCTGCAGGACTCAGCGGGGGCGGAGCTGACACCACCGCCTGTCTGTACTACAACGTGAACTTCGAGCAGGAGCGGACCAATCAGAGCGGAGTGGAGCGCTGCGAGGGCGAGCAGGACAAGCGCTCCCACTGCTACGCCTCGTGGAGGAACAGCTCGGGCTCCGTGGAGCTGCTGAAGAAGGGCTGCTGGCTGGACGACTTCAACTGCTACGACCGGTACCAATGTATCAATATATGTGTGTGTGTGTGTGTGTATCACGCACACGTGTGATGACATCACAGAGTCCCATGTTCTCTCAGGCAGGACTGCGTCGCCACAGAAGAAAGTCCTCAGGTCTTCTTCTGTTGTTGTGAAGGAAGCTTCTGTAACGAGAGATTCTCTCACCTGGCCGACGCCACGGGACCACGTGAGTCCCAACATATCAAGCGCATACATGTGCATGTGAATATGTGTGTTCATGTTAACCGACCATCACGTCCGTCATTGATCGTAGCTCCGCCCCCCGGCCTCCTCAGCCTGATGATCTACTTCCTGCTGCCCCTCCTCATGCTGACGGTGGTTCTGATCGCCTCCGTCTGGACCTACAGACACAAGAAGCCTCAGTACGGACACGTGGACGTCGGCGAGGTTCTATTGACTTCCTGTGCCGTGGTCTACTGCTCGTTGATACTCCATGTGCTCTGGGATCTAACGGGGTTCTGGTTCCTCCAGGATCCGGGTGCTCCCGCTTCTCCTCGGCTCAAACCTCTGCAGCTGCTGGAGGTGAAGGCCAGAGGACGATTCGGCTGCGTGTGGAAAGCTCAGATGATCACTGACTACGTCGCCGTGAAGGTCTTCCCCATCCAGGTTCAGACCCTTGGTTCCTCTGAGAGATCATTGTGTGTGTGTGTGTGTGGCAACTGTCTCTGATGTCTTACCTCCTCCTCTTCTTCCTCTTTCACCGCCCCATCGGTCCTCCTCGTCCTCCTCTCAGAACAAGGAGTCGTGGGAGAACGAGACCGACGTCTTCATCACCCCGGGGATGAGGCATGAGAACATCCTGAGGTTCATCGCTTCAGAGAAACGAGGAAATCACCCCGAGGCCGAACTGTGGCTCGTAACAGAGTTCCATGAGAGGGTGAGGAGGAGGAGGAGGAGGAGGAGGAGGAGGAGGAGGAGGAGGAGGAGGAAACCAGAGGCTAGTGGACAAAGAAAGGTTCAGGAACATGGAGCTAAATGATGAGGTTCTGGATGATGTGGATCTGCAGGGTTCCCTGTGTGACTTCCTGAAGGGAAACATCATCAGCTGGTCCGAGTTGTGTCACATCTCGGAGTCGATGGCGTGCGGTCTCGCTTACCTGCATGAAGACGTCCCGCCTCTAAAAGGAGAGGACGCCAAGCCGGCCATCGCCCACAGGTAACCAGTGATGTCACGGTGTCCCTAAGCCCAGCTGTGATGTCGTGGTGTCTCCGACTCCCGGTTGTGATGTCATGGTGTCTCTCAGGGACTTCAAGAGTAAGAACATCATGCTGCGTTCTGACCTCACCGCCGTCATTGGAGACTTCGGCCTCGCCGTCTGCTTCTCGCCGGGGAAACCACCTGGAGAGACTCACGGACAGGTGAGCTGCTGCGCCTGCCGCCCGCCGTCTGTCTCACGCCTGAGCACGGTCTCGTGTGTGTGTGTGTGTGCGCGCGTGCAGGTGGGCACCAGGCGCTACATGGCTCCAGAGGTCCTAGAAGGAGCCATCAACTTCCAGAGAGACTCCTTCCTGAGGATCGACATGTACGCCGTGGGCCTCGTGCTGTGGGAGCTGGTGTCCCGCTGCAAGGCCGTGGACGGTGGGTCACCCGTTATTACCATGTTATTACATCTGAATGTGTATCCATGTGTGTGTGTGTGTGTGCGTGCGTTAGGCCCAGTAGCAGAGTACCTGCTCCCCTTTGAGGAGGAGGTGGGTCAGCATCCGTCTCTGGAGGACCTTCAAGACGTGGTGGTCCACAAGAAGACGAGACCGTCCCTCAAACAGCTTTGGCGCAAACACACGGTGAGTGTCCTGTAATTGCCGGCGTGGGTGGGCGTGACGTAGGGGGAGAAGGGGCGGGGTATAGAAGCCACATGACACAGCGGAGCTCCTCCCTCCTGCCTGCAGGGCCTGGCTCAGGTGTGTGAGACCGCAGAGGAGTGCTGGGACCACGACGCAGAGGCCCGGCTGTCAGCCGGCTGCGTGGAGGAGAGGATCTCACAGGTGCGCCGGTTGACAGGCGCCGTGGCACCGCCCACTTTGGACCGCCGTGGCCCGCCACCCCTCACCATGGTGATCAATGTGGACCCGCCGTCCAGGGAGTCCGGCATGTGAGGAGCGGAGAGAGAGCGAAGCATCACCTTTGTTCTTAAAGGTTCAACAGGAGGACAGGAGATACGCACACACACACACACACACACACACACACACACACACACTCTACCAGCACACCGACCTCTTGTCATTGTGACACACTCAGTGAATCTCCAGGTACCTTAGAAACCACTTTTTACTCCCATCTGCTCTCTTCTGAGACTCCGCCTCCAGATTGTAACCTAGCAACCGCCTACCATCAACCACTACAATGCTGCAAAAACCCTCCCAGGACTGATGTGCGACAGGAAACAGGAAGTGAGGTCATTGGGGTTTTCGATCTCTCCGTTGCAAATAAATCTTCTCAGGAAACCGAACCCGTGTGGGTCGGACTCAACGTGGCGCCCGCGCCGGGGGGGCGGGGACAGCACCGAGTGGGAGGGGCTTATCTGAGGATATTCAATGCCTATTGGCTGACCTTAATATGTGATGCATGGACCGCGTATGCATGCAGGTCAGTGTGGGTGATGATTGTCTGTGACCTTTGACCTCAGTGATGTTACCTGTACACATCACTGATGCCTGAATCTTCTATTGATTTAATAATCAAGGAAATGTTTATTCACAATAAGAACAGACTGATGCAACAGTCAAAGTCTGTAGAGTTCAAAGGTCAGCGGCGTCTTATTCTCTTTCAAAAAAAAGTTCAACTGGGACCAAAGCGTCGGCTCATTGCCTCGCAAACGTGTGTGTGTGTGTGTGTGTGTGTGTGTGTGTGTGTGTGTGTGTGTGTGTGTGTGTGTGCGCGCGCGCGCGCGTTATCACACACCAAACGTCACCTCGGTGTCCGACGTTTCCTTTTTGTCTGGCGGTCATTGAACTCAACGGCCAACGACGCGCGGGAGAAAAGGAGTAGAAGAAGAAACGTGAAGAAAGCAAACAACCTCAAAACAGCCGAAATACCTCAGAGACGCTTCTTCTCTTCACACGAAGCCTCCGGACGAGAGGAGGAGGAGAAACGCTCCTCAATACTGAGACTGACCTGCCAACGTCATAAAAGCACCTAGACTGAGTCCTTGTCTCCTCTGTCCTCACCTTACCTGCCCTCCTTTCCTTTCCTTCCTTCCATCTGTCCTTTGGTCTCGTCTTTGTCCACTTACTTTGTCTTGTCTCCTTCTCGCTTCCTCTTGTATTCCAACTTCATCAAACCTCTTTTCCTTCACTCCTTTCCAAGCCTTGTCTCCTTTGTCCTTGTGTGGTTCCTCATGTGTCTCCATTTCCTTCTCTTGTTGCTCTCCTTCCTTGCTTCCTTTTCATGTGTCCGTCCTTAAGTGGGACACCAGGATGTTTGTGTATAAGTACATTTAAAATATGTTGAATATGTACCATTAATTGAACCGAACAAAGGTGGTACTACTTCCAATAATTTAAACATCTAAAGTAATATTCCAAATGTATTTTCATGTATATTTAGATCCAGGTGTTTCCAGATGTTTTTCACATCACGGCGATGTGAATAACAACAGAGCACACCACTATCGTTAGCAGTGTTAGCATTCTGAAAACGCTAACAATGCTAACGTGCTGGTTTTAGGTAACATGGCAGATATTTCCTCTCTCCATGTGACGTTAAGCCACTAGCTTGCGTCGTTAGCATTGAGTCGGCTAGCAGCTAACATTGCAAAGAATTGCCAGCCACTAAAACCTTCATAAAGTACTAAACATCCAGCAAGCTGAGAAGTTTGGTACTTTGTGTTGTTAAATCTAGTAACGTTTAGCTGACCTCGGACCCCTCTTCCTCCTCCTCCTCCTCCTCCTCCTCTTCCCTTTCTCCTCAGGGAGGAGGCACAAGCTCTGCCGTCAGACTGTTCGCTCCTTTAACGCTTACGTTTAAACCATAACTCTGAGGCGCGTTGTTCCATTCCATGAATTTAAAGATCGGTCCCTGTGTGACGAGTAGAAGAAGAGTTGGTTCAGGCCCCTCATTGGCCGAAGGAGAAGCACATGGTTTCCTGTGCATGATGTCATCCACAGGACCTGCGTGGTGGGAAGGATGAGCTCACCTCACCTCCCCTCACCTGAGGATTCAGCCTCTCTGTGGTTTTATTCGAGGTTCCAGAAAGACATGAGAATATACAGTAGGTCTCTTTGTTTTAATTTGTTGTATTCGTTGAGATCTCAAATTATTATTTTTGATTTAGTCTTTTAAATAAACAAATATGTACGTACGTACGTGAACAGCAGGTTGAGTAAATGAGCAGAGGCGTTTTAAGAAGATAGAGGCCTCTCCATCCCGTTGTAATGACGTTCAGAATTTCATTTCAGAAGTTTTATTTTCCCATTTTGAGGAGCAACGATCACAGTAACACAAACCTTTTATTTTACGATATTATCATGTACATTTCTCTCTAAGTCTTCCTCTCCACTCAGTGCCGGGATCCTTACAGTAGGAATGAATGTAGTCTCTGTTACTGAAACATGAATCAAATCACTGTAGAAAAAGTTACTTCAATTAGATATTTTTGCATATTGAACAAACAATAAATAATGTTCATTATTTGTACACTGTGGACGTGTTTTTCCCATTGTCTCTACACGGCTCGTAACGTGGTGATGGGTGAGCCGGCCATAGATATTTATAAAGGCTAGATGTCCACACAGGGCAGCTATCTTGGTACAGTCAGCTCACTCACCCATAACATTGTGTTTAAATAATGTTTCCCGATTTTTCAATAGCTTGGTTTGTTATAAACATCAGAGATCTAGTTATGGCACCGCATACATAATATGAATAATTATGTTGTACACATATACATCAAGTATGTACTACATCTCTGACGTTCATAACAAACCAAACCGTTTAAAAATCGGTTGAAAATGTAGCAAGTTATGCTTATTTAAAATGTACGTGTATCACTACCAATACAATATGATGGGTGAGCGGGATGACTGTACCAAGATGGCCGCCATGTACGGACGTTCGACTACGTTGGCCGGCAACGCGGACGAGACATCTCGCCTTCATATATATCTATGGAACCGGACGCTAACAAAGCTATGACGTCATCATCACGTGCCCATACCCAGCTGGAACCATAGATATATATATATAAAGGCTATATGGCTCGTCCGCTTTGCTGACCAGCGGAGTTGAACGTCCGCACATGGCGGCCATCTTGGTACAGTGTGCCCTCTGACCCATAACATTGTGATACTGTGATAACTGTATGTGACATACTAATGAGCCCTATAAAAATGATATGCTAATGTAATAATACAAATTATAATGTATATTCTATCTGCAATAACAGTCACGGACCCTCGTCCCTTTTATCAGATCATTAATAGAACTACACTGCACATTTATTAATTACCATCAATCATTTTGATTATTATATGCTCTCCTCAATCGCTGACAATAAACTGCATTTGAGTGCTACATACTTTATTTTACTTTGTACTTTATTTAAGACTTGTTTAATAACTAACAAAAACTAGAGGTTTAATAACGTCACTAACTGTTAAAGCACTTTTAAGATGGGTTATTGCTTATTTATTATGTAACACAAATGAAAAGATATAAAATCCTCAATCAACAAGAGAATCAAATACACACACACACAGACACACACACACACACACACACACACATCCTCCCCCCCATGCGGGGACAATAGGTTGAGCAGAATGGAGCCGTTAAAGGAGCAGCCTGCCGGTTTTACAGCATTTAACCCTTTACAAACAGCATCAGTGCGTGTGAACTGTTTCTACTCTTTGTTCATTTAGCGGAATGATTGGTGATCAGCGGTTAGTAATAGTTGAATGATTAATAAGGCGTCAGTGATCCATTGATCGGTGATAGAACGGTCGGGGTAAACGGGTGAAGCACTAAACTGGACATTTTAGATCTAAATCCCAGAGGCAACAAAAAACCAGCGACACATTCATCAAAGTTCATCCTTTAAAGAGGATTAGAACCCCCACAATCAAGAGGCAATGGTACGGTCCACCCCCCCCCCCCCCCCCCCCCCGCGTCCCCCCCTCCACACACACACACACACACACACACCTCCCCAACTCCCCCTCTCATTGAACTGAATGAATGAGAGAGAGAGTCACTGTGGCATGCCAGCAGACTGCAGCAACACATTCCTCTTCTCTGGATGGACACTGCAGCTAAGACAGGTTAGAAAGGGTCTGAGACCTTTAGAGACCAGTTAGGAAGAGTCTGGGAGCAGTTAGAGACCAGTTTGGAAGAGTCTGGGACCAGTTAGAGACCAGTTTGGCTGTGAGAGATGAAGCTGCTGCTGCTGCTGCTGCTGATGGAGGGAGCTGTATCACAGCAGAGAGGTGAGCATGTTCTCCTTACTTTCTGTACCTTCAGTGATGTTTGGTCAGCTGGGTTCTACTGAGGAACCCACGTCTTCACTTCTTTGTGCTATAAATTATTTAACATCTACAACAGTTTGTTCACTTCAGATTAAAGAGTGTGAAACTTGAAAAAAAAATAGCAATACTTTTTGTTTGAAAAAATTGTCAAAGTAACTTTCATCAATAAATCAGTTCAGAAGAAATATCAGCAAGGTAAACGCTTATTTACCTCATTTAAGCTGCTAACTTTGTTAGCTCTACTAGCGTTTAGCTGTTAGCTGTTAGCTCCATGTAGGTCAGAGTTTATTTAAAACTTATTATAATGGGACACATTGTGCTTTTGGTCACCTTGACTTTATCTGTTGAGACGTTTCTCACATTTCACACTTCTTCACCTTCAGATTTTCCTACTTTGTTTATTACTTTTTATTACGTTGGTTTATAGAGCGGTTTGTGTATACAGCAGAAAGTATGTATTTACTAAAGTATATATGAGTATTTATTATTTAGAGATTAAAACCGTTGAACATCTAGTTGGAGATTTGAGTGAAGAGTTGATCAGCATATTGATGAGGATCTTTAGACAGACTGTGTGTGTGTGTGTGTGTGTGTGTGTGTGTGTGTGTGTGTGTGTGTGTGTGTGTGTGTGTGTGTGTGTGTGCCTGTAATTACTGTTAACAATCACACACCTCCCTCTTCCTCTCTACCCCGTAAATTACCCCCACCCCCAGTCACAAAATCCCTAAAACACCCACAGGGCCTCATCACACTGTGTGTGTGTGTGTGTGTGTGTGTGTGTGTGAGTGGGTGAGGGAGGGGGTCAGAGGTCAATCTGAACATCCAGAGACTAAACACATTCCAGCATTCACTCACATGTTAATTTGTGTGTGATCAGCTGTGGAGGTGTGATAACATCAACAGGGTGGTCTCACACAGACACACACTCTCACACAGACACACACTCTCACACAGACACACACACACACACACACACACACACACACACACACAGTTTGTTGTGGGAACACACAGACCTTCAAACCTCTTCAGCAGCGTCCAGGTGTTTGTGCGACCTCCTGATACGCTGATGTCGTCAGCATATTAACGCTTAACGTCTTGCTCCAGGTCTGTTCCCGGCCATTCTGAACCTGGCCAGCAACGCAGTGATCAGCAGCAACGCCACGTGTGGCGATCCAGGACCGGAGGTTTACTGTAAACTTGTGGAACATGTTCCAGGGCGACAGATCAAGAACCCACACTGCCTGAGATGTGACGCCAACTCCGTTCTGTCCAAAGGTACGGAACCAGAACCACAGAAGCGCACGCTAAGAAGACTGATAATGCATCTCCAAATATCGTCTAACTTCCTGCTACAGGCCAAATGGTTAGCTGGACGAGGTCGTAGCATAGCTAGGTAGCTAGTCTGTCAATTAATTCAAATGTTGAATCAAATGATTGATGGTACTGTAAATAAAATGCTGTAATCAAATTTTCTTCGGAGAAGTCTGTAAATTAAGATATTTCAACTCAACACCACCCACAATGCAACGGTGGTAAGCCAGTTGAACGACAGTCTCTCTGAACTGTTCAACGTTTCATTTACAACTAACCGGGGGTAATTCAGAGGTGATGTTCTCCCCTATCAATGACTGGTGTGCAGTGTTTTACCTCATCCTCTTAGCACCCACATGGTACCAGGTAGAACCCGGTAGAACCGGGTGCTTTAAAATACGGATCGTCTTTGTGTTCAGAACGTCATCCGATCACAAACGCCATCGATGGCACAAATTACTGGTGGCAGAGTCCAAGTATCAAGAACGGTCATCAGTTTCACTGGGTCACGATAACCCTGGACCTGAAACAGGTGAGAAAAAAATATATATACATATACATTATTAACTGTAACGTCTGTTCTCTGACTGTAACGTCTGTTTTGTAGATCTTTCAGGTCGCCTACATCATCATCAAGGCAGCTAACTCTCCACGACCAGGTGAGTAATGCCGTCTGTCTGTCTGTCCGTCTGTCCGTCTGACTGGTCTCGGTCTGACCAGTCTTTCTGACCGGTCTTGCCATGTCAGGTAACTGGATCCTTGAACGCTCCCTGGACGGTGTGACCTTCGACCCCTGGCAGTTTCACGCTCTCAGTGACTCTGAGTGTTTGTCTCGCTACAACATGACGCCGAGACTCGGCCCTCCGACCTACAAGAGCGACACAGAGGTCATCTGCACGTCTTACTACTCCAGGCTGAACCCGCTGGAACACGGAGAGGTGAGGCTGTCCATCTCTCAATGACCCGTCCCTCTCTCTAAGTACCTGTCTCTCTCTGACCTGTCTCTCTCTCTCCGTACCTGTGTCGGTGTCCCAGATTCACACCTCCCTGATTAACAGCCGACCTGGAGCCGATGACCTGACCTCTGAACTGCTGAACTTCACGTCAGCTCGTTACATCAGACTGAGGCTTCAGCGAATCAGAACGCTCAACGCCGACCTAATGATGCTGAGCGCCCGCGACCCCCGAGAGATCGACCCCATCGTCACAAGGAGGGTGAGACAATGTGCTACAGGGAGACTGATATGTCACAGTCAACATGTTTGAATGAGTTCTTAATACAGATAGGATATTAATAATAATTCTGTCTCTCAGTATTATTACTCCATTAAAGACATCTCAGTGGGGGGGATGTGCATCTGTTACGGCCACGCCCAGAGCTGCCCGCTGGACCTTGATACCAAGGTAACCAGGTTTATCTGTGCATCTGTTACCTGTGTACTTGTTTGGCTGTACGCCTCTTTTAACCTGTGTGTGTGTGTGTGTGTGTGTGAACAGAAGTTGAAGTGTGTGTGTGAACACAACACCTGTGGAGAGAGCTGTGACCAATGTTGCCCCGGTTACCACCAGCAGCCATGGCAACCTGGAACCGTCTCTGAGGGAAACACCTGTGAGAGTAAGAAGATTGGAAATACAGAAAACCCCTTTTACATTCTGACTGTGGGTCAACCTGCTTAAGAACACCTGTCTCTGTCTACCTGTCTGTCTGTCTGTCTCCACCCGAATGTCTCTCAGAGTGTAACTGTCACAACAAAACAGAGAACTGTTTCTACAATCAGACCGTCTCGGAACTCTTTTTGAGTACAAACACTCACGGCGTTCATGAGGGAGGCGGAGTCTGTTTAGACTGTCAGCAAAACACAGCTGGTATCAACTGTGAGACCTGCGCTGCCGGATTCTACAGACCTACCGAGGTACTGCAAATACTACTAATACTACAGACCTACCGAGGTACTGCAAATACTACTAATGCTACAGACCTACCGAGGTACTGCATATACTACTAATAATACTACAGACCTACCGAGGTACTGCAAATACTACTAATACTACAGACCTACCGAGGTACTGCAAATACTACTAATACTACAGACCTACCGAGGTACTGCAAATACTACTAATGCTACAGACCTACCGAGGTACTGCATATACTACTAATAATACTACAGACCTACCGAGGTACTGCAAATACTAATAATAATACTACAGACCTACCGAGGTACTGCATATACTACTAATAATACTACAGACCTACCGAGGTACTGCAAATACTAATAATACTACAGACCTACCGAGGTACTGCAAATACTAATAATAATACTACAGACCTACTGAGGTACTGCAAATACTACTAATAATACTACAGACCTACCGAGGTACTGCAAATACTACTAATAATACTACAGACCTACCGAGGTACTGCAAATACTAATAATAATGCTACAGACCTACCGAGGTACTGCAAATACTAATAATAATACTACAGACCTACCGAGGTACTGCAAATACTACTAGTAATACTACAGACCTACCCGGGTACTGCTGATACTACTAGTAATACTACAGACCTACCGAGGTACTGACCAATACTACTAGTAATACTACAGACGTACCCGGGTACTGCTGATACTACTAGTAATACTACAGACCTACCCGGGTACTGCCGATACTACTAGTAATACTACAGACCTACCAAGGTACTGACCAATACTACTAGTAATACTACAGACCTACCAAGGTACTGACCAATACTACTAGTAATACTACAGACCTACCGAGGTACTGCCGATACTACTAGTAATACTACAGACCTACTGAGGTACTGACCAATACTACTAGTAATACTACAGACCTACCGAGGTACTGACCAATACTACTAGTAATACTACAGACCTACCCGGGTACTGCCGATACTACTAGTAATACTACAGACCTACCAAGGTACTGACCAATACTACTAGTAATACTACAGACCTACCAAGGTACTGACCAATACTACTAGTAATACTACAGACCTACCCGGGTACTGCCGATACTACTAGTAATACTACAGACCTACCAAGGTACTGACCAATACTACTAGTAATACTACAGACCTACCAAGGTACTGACCAATACTACTAGTAATACTACAGACCTACCCGGGTACTGCCGATACTACTAGTAATACTACAGACCTACCAAGGTACTGACCAATACTACTAGTAATACTACAGACCTACCAAGGTACTGACCAATACTACTAGTAATACTACAGACCTACCCGGGTACTGCCGATACTACTAGTAATACTACAGACCTACCCGGGTACTGCCGATACTACTAGTAATACTACAGACCTACCAAGGTACTGACCAATACTACTAGTAATACTACAGACCTACCAAGGTACTGACCAATACTACTAGTAATACTACAGACCTACCCGGGTACTGCCGATACTACTAGTAATACTACAGACCTACCAAGGTACTGACCAATACTACTAGTAATACTACAGACCTACCAAGGTACTGACCAATACTACTAGTAATACTACAGACCTACCCGGGTACTGCCGATACTACTAGTAATACTACAGACCTACCAAGGTACTGACCAATACTACTAGTAATACTACAGACCTACCAAGGTACTGACCAATACTACTAGTAATACTACAGACCTACCCGGGTACTGCCGATACTACTAGTAATGTGTGCGTGTGTGTGTAGGTTTCTCCATATTCCGACTTGCCTTGTGTCCGGTGTAACTGTGATCTAAGAGGATCGGAGTCTTCCGTCTGCAGCAGCGACGACACGCACACAGGTCAGTGGTCGTACTACTACTGTTGTTGTTGTTTTATGTATCATTGCGTCATTGCAGTGTGTTGTGTGCACAGGTGTGTCTGCGGGGCAGTGTGTGTGTCAGCAGGGCTTCACGGGTCGGCGGTGTGATCGCTGTGCCTTCGGATACAGAGACTTCCCTCAGTGTACTCGATGCGAGTGCAACCTGTCCGGCAGCATCAACACAGACCCCTGCAGCAAATGTACCTGCAAGGTGAGCGCTGTGATGATGTCAGCCACCTGGTAGCTCACACTACCTGGGTGCCCTTAACGTACCACGGTCATATGACCACCCTCAGACCTGACCCCTGTCTGTGGTTCCCAAACAGGATGTTACATGACTCACCTGTCCTCTCCTTCTCAGGTGAATGTGATGGGGGCTCACTGTGATCTGTGTAAACCAGGTTTCTACAACCTGCAGGAGAGTAACCAGCTAGGCTGCACCGATTGTTTCTGCTTCGGTGTGTCTGACGTGTGCGAGAGCTCTACCTGGTCCAGAGCGCAGGTAACATGCAGAGACTCACCTGGACTCGGATACACCAGCAAAACCTCTTACTCCGATAACACGCAAGCACTTTTTCTTTTCCAGGTGTTTCTTGCAAACGCTTGGCTCCGCCCCTCTCACTCCCTCCATCCCCCCCCAGTCATCTACAGCAACGACCTCCCCATCCCCAAAAACGCTTCTGGCTACGCGCACCAACAGGTTCTGTCTTGGACGGCGCCCGACAGTTTTCTCGGAAACAAGGTGAGCCTCCATTTCCATGTTTGGTAATTAACCATCAGCCAGTCAACAGCAAGGTGATGTGTGGTCTGTCTGCCTGTCTGCCACCAGCTGCTTTCCTACAGAGGTTCCCTGAACTACTCGTTGGTCTACGACGTCCCGTTGGACAATGAGGATCATTCTCTGCCCGTCCACTCTGACATCATCATCGAGGTGAGAACTATCAACAACGAGAAGTTCTTAACATATTGAACATGAACATAACTGCACTTCACTGAACTGCCCTTCCCACCCCTCCTGTCTCCAGGGAAACGGACGAG
>JAHWDR010000127.1:0-49934 GCA_021346845.1 Apeltes quadracus
CACACAGACAAAATGAGGACGCACTGTAACATGTTAAAGACTTTCTGTTCATGTAGAAACACAAACTCCAGGTTGAATTTACTGTGTTGAGGCCTCGACTGAGTCTATCGATGGTTTGCTCTGTTATTGACAGTTATCACTTTATATCATGTTATATGAGCACCTGATTTGCACCATTTGCACCTTGGGAGGGTCAGCTGTTAAATTTGGGACCTTGCCAAAGGAAGATGTGCTTTCTGATGCGACTAAAACACTTTCATATTAAATACCATTGAATTTAAAGCGGCCACAGACTTTTGAACAGACGTTTCTATCCAACAAAGCTTATGTGGATTTTCTGTTTCTGTGTCTCAGCGGCTTTAAACTAACGACAAAAGTAGAAAACATTTCCTCTCAAGCTGCAGCGACCAGGAAACAAACTTCTATCAGGTCACTGTGGTTTGCAGCAGTTACTTTACTAACATTTCATTAATAACAAATATTGGAGACATATATGGCTCTATTTTGACAAACTTTGAAGTGATTGGTTCTTGCTTCGAAGGGAAGTAAAAAGTTCTCCACTCGTTTCATCGTCATACTTCTATTCTGCAGAATGAAGTCGTGCGTCGCGCTTCTCTTTGCTTCTCTGCTCACATTATGTGAAGCACAAGGTGAGGACTTTATTTTATATATATTTTGTTGTGGATTGGATTTCAAAATCAAAGCTTTTATACTGCAGCTCTATTTCTCCAATACAAGTTGGGTTAAAAACAGTTTTGAACTGTTTCTTTCTGGTTAATCAAGATTTGCGTTGTTCCTTCTTGTACTCAAAAGCCTCAATGTACAGTATCAGCGCTTTATTAAACAATGAACTAGGCCAATGTTAATAGAAAAATATCATTGCTCTAAGCTATGGGTGTCAAACTCTGGCCTGCAGTGTAATTATATTTGGCAATATGAAATTACTATTAGAGCTGGCCAGCTGTTTGTTCCATATTCAATGTCAAAGCAAAACTTGTTTGGGTTCATATTAAAAAATATTCATTTGTTTAATTTTAAATTTTGGCCCACTGTGTATTTCAGTTTGACACCCCTACTCTAAGCGGTCAACAGGATTATTTAATACGTTCCATATTTTTTGAAAACCTGGAAATACCGGGTTCATGTCGCTAAATGCCAACTGAGATCGGCTTGTGCCGTCCTGAAAAAGGATCCAACCACCGGACACGTTTCGCACCCGCATTGCGGAGGAAACCAACAGGGTGTCGGAATAGTTCATTTTTATACTTCTGATCTAACCACAACCAAACTCACTCTGTCCGGATGGCGCGATTTACCTGGATACGTTTCTTTTGTGTGTTTTTGAACGATGACAAGTCGGAAAACAGGCCAAAATTAAAAGCGAAGTTATTTTTTAAATGTAAGGAGTAGAAGTCTAAAGTCGTCAGAAAAATATACTCCAGTAAAGTATAGATACCCAAAATTTATACTTAAGTAACGTAATGAAGTATTTGTAATTTGTTCCTTGACACCTCTGTATAATGTGTGTGATGTTTGTTGTGACTCCTGTGTTTGTGCTGAAGGGACGTGATCTGCTCCTGAAGCTTCATGCTGATCCTCCTCAGGGGGTTTTATATGTTCACTGGAAATTCAATAAAACAGTCACTTTAGTAAGATTCGAACCTAGTGGGAAACCAAACGTCCACAAAGGTTTTACTGGAATACTTGAGTTTCCTGAGAAAAAATTCTGTGTGAAATTGAAGAATGTACAAGAGGCCGACAGTGGAGTTTATTCTGCTGTAGCAGGAACACTTCAAGGAGACGAACCAGTAGCTGAATACAAGGTCACAGTTCAAGGTGAGTCTGTAAACATTTCACTGATAGTTTCTGCCGCCATGTTTCATAAACTCTTCCCACAAACCCCCCCCCCTCCCTCAGGACCAGTGTTGAAGAGGAATGTTTCCCCAAATCCCAGAATCCTGCCGGAAGTAATAAGTTGTTGTCCTGCAGGAAGCTTCAGCTTTGGTACCTGGTTTGATTCTTCATTTCACCTTTCATCGGATCGTTTCCTAAAGAGCAACGTTTACACTTTAGACTTTTAAGGCTTCACCTGATTGGTCAGATTTAAGGTGCTGGATGCAGGAGGCTTTTCTTACATATTGTTTGTTATTTTTTAGACAAAAAAAGGAATCAACTTATTCAACTTTGACAAATATGTGAAACAACAACAATTTTTTTTTTCATAACACATTTTGTCATCATTGTATCAAGGCTCTTTACTGTAATAACAGCACATATTGATTCAGTCCACCAGAGAGGGTCACGTGACCTTTAATCACTGAAATACAAGAGGAATATGAAGCTTTAACAAGTTCTAAGTTTCCACCCAAAACAAAACCTGCTGGTCAGAATTATGTATTATGAGTAAATACCGAACATGCAAGCAGATACATTTTTGTTATTTTGTTATCAATGTAAATAGGACCATATGCAGCATTCTAGTATGTATCTTTACGGTTATTTGCTTACATAAATGGTCTTGATTATACATTCAATCAGACCCACAGAGAACACCACCATCTTCACCAGGAACACGGAGGGAAGCGCTGAACCTGAAACACTCCACAGTGAACACACACATGGCAGATTTTTACGCTGACTACTTTGAATCTTTTTAAAGTTTACATTGTGAAACAAGTTAAAAGTTCTACATCATTGATCTGAAACAATCGATGACTTTCCTCCAACAATCCCGTCATTGGCAACGAGCTCCCAAACATCTCGGTCGACCCCTGATTTGTAATCCAGTCGTACCTGAACCGTGTGGCTCCATCGATGCGTCTCTGACCCGACAGACCACGTGACTACAGCTACAGCCAAGGACATCCATCAGGATGATGCAGCCAACTCGGTCGTTTCCAGCTGGTTTCCAGTCAACAAGATTCTCCAGAAGCTGCTGTAACAAGTGACCAGCAGACGCTCTTATTTATAAGCCCTTTGACTTACAATGTGCTTATGGTGAAGACGAGAGCCGTTATATTGGACCAGTGTTTTCTTTGTAAATGTGCATGTGTTTGCTGCTTGGAGGATTTATCTAAATATGTTTCTGTGCATCAACAATTTATTGTACTTGATTGTTATGTCTTCAGGGTCGAAGCATTTGACCAAAAGTCAACGTAGATACACAATTTGATGTTAAAAATAGTTTTGTGTCCTTAAACAACACAAAGTGTTAAACACTATTAACGAGTTAAAATATTGACACTATTTACACAAAGTGTAAATTTAACGCTGAAACAGGGTGGATAATATAAACCCTGCACAGTGCTGATGTTGACACTGCGGGTTGAATTCACACTTGTGATGTTGCTGTGCAGATGTTGGTCTCGGGAGCCTGGAGATTCCACTTTTGTTCACATGCAGCTTTTGTTGCTTTTGTTTAACACAGACTGGGTCAAACAATCGTGATTAACAAACATTAATAATAGTCTTGTTATTTTTAGTTTCTGTTTAATATAAAAACACCAATGAGTGATGTTAAGGCAAGTTTCACAGAACCACAAAATACATAATATTTCCTGTTGTACGATGGAAGACCTCGAGTTAAAGACACAAGACACAAGACAACATGACACCGTAACATGTCGGTGAAGCACTTTCTGTTAATGTAGAACTACAAACTTTACATTAAATATATTGTTTTGAAGCCTCGACTGGTCTGTTATTGACAGTTAAAACACTTTCATATTAAATATCATTCCAACAAAGCTTATTCTGATTTTCTGTTTCTGCGTCTCAGCGGCTTCAAACTAACAAAAGTAGAGTTTCCTCTCAAGCGTCTGCGACCAGGAAATAAACGTGGTCACTGTGGTTTGCAGCAGTTACTTTATTAATAGAAGCTCTTTCAGTGTGAAGTAGAACCGTGTTCTTCTGTTTCTGTTAAGAGTTACTGACTTTGATTTAACAATAAATATTCAGTGGAAGCTTCTTTTATTCCTCCGTCGAGGCAACGAGGACGTGATGAGGACCAGAGGCGATGCTGAGGATGTGAAAGGGATCTTTGAGTCAAAGGTGTTGATGATATTCTGATGGAAATGTGTGACGATGATGAAGCAAGGATGAAGATGATGATGGCTTTAAATATGTGGGAAATTGTTTGTACTTGTTGAATGACATTTTATTGAATTAACGTCAAGCTGTGGAACGTTAACAGTGTTCAAAGTGCAGATGGACACATTTCTCCGGTTTAATGTAATAAAGTATTTTGTTTGGTTCCTGCAGACGAGCAGGCGGAGCTGATGTTGTGACGAGACCAGTAATTAATAAATATGAGCCCACGTCACCTTTTGAAGGTAGTTACAAGTCAACCACATGGAGACATATATGGCTTTATCTTAACATCTTTGAAGTGATTGGTTCTTGCTTCGAAGGGAAGTAAAAAGTTCTCCACTCGTTTCATCGTCATACTTCTATTCTGCAGAATGAAGTCGTGCGTCGCGCTTCTCTTTGCTTCTCTGCTCACATTATGTGAAGCACAAGGTGAGGACTTTATTTTATATATATTTAGTTGTGGTTTGGTTTTCAAGGTCAAAGCTTTTATACTGTAGCTCTATTTCTCCAATAGAAGTTGGTTTGTATTTTTTAACTATCTGTGTTTCTTTCGTGTTGTTCCTTCTTGTACTCAGCTCTTAGAGGCAGGAAGTTATCTCAGTACACAGTATGAGTATACGATATATAGATAGATATATAGTAATAATATTGTCCATATTTATATGAAGATCTGGATCCACACACACATTCAGCTTCCATTTGCAAAAGGAAAATATTCTTTGTGTCTTTTTTCATTTTCTTTTTCTTTTTAAAATCTCCCAAATTTCCACGTTTTATTCCAGTGAATATTGTAACCGTTGCAATAGAAGACGTGTGTGATACAGAGGAAACATTCACGGTGCTTTTAGACGCATTCTAACCTCTTGTTGAAACGGGCTGAACGCATCTTTTCCTCCAAGACAAATGTTGACCTTATGTTCTTATTTTCTAAATGCATCCATGTTGAGTGTAGCTGATGCTGGGGGACATTAGTGTGGTGAGAGGGAGGGGACAGAGGACAAAGGGACACAAAGACCCTGTTTGTCACAGTGGAAATACTTTGTCACATCAAGAAGAAGAACTTTGAGCAGCAACTTGCTCTCAGTGGGTTTAGTTTCTGCTGTGAAGCTTCTCTGTGTCCTCAGGAAGAGACGACGTGAGACATTTTAAGAGACCTCAGTTCATGTTAAGCAGTGATGAGCTGAAGGTGAACCGGTGGTTCAATGTGTAAGAAATAAAGTGATGGGATGGAGGAACATTCAGCAATGAATGATTCATCATATACTGTGTGTGATGTTTGTTGTATCATGTGTCTACTGTTTTTACAGGAACCATTGAGACTCCTGTGTTTGTGCTGAAGGGACGTGATCTGCTCCTGAAGCTTCATGCTGATCCTCCTCAGGGGGTTTTAGCTGTTGACTGGAAATTCAATAAAACCGTCTTTTTAGTAAGATTTAAACCTAGTGGAGAAGCAAATGTCACTGGAAGGTTTGAGTTAGACGGGAAAAACTTCTCTGTGAAATTGAAGAATGTACAAGAGGCCAACAGTGGAGTTTATTCTGCTGTAGCAAAAACACTTCAAGGAGACAAACTAGTAGCTGAATACAAGGTCACAGTTCAAGGTGAGTCTGTAAACATTTCACTGATAGTTTCTGCCGCCATGTTTCATAAACTCTTCACACAAACCCCCCCCCCCCCCCCTCAGGACCAGTGTCTCCAGTTAAACTGATCGTGGACCGAGTGGACTCCAGCAGCTCAGAGTCATGTGACCTCCATGTGACCTGCAGGACTCACAACTCTCACATCAGCAGCACTTTCAGATGTGTCGACTGGTTCTGCAGTCAGGAGGGAGGAGAGCGATCAGAGGTCACGACCTCTGGGGCTTCTCTCCAGGTCTACCTGCTGAACAGCACCATCATCTGTAACCATAGCAACCACGTTAACTGGACCCAGGACTTTGATACTGCTAAACAACTTTGCTCCAAACATGCTGGTAAGACTTAAACAGGAGACGACTTCCTATTAACAGTTTTCTAGTTTTTTTTTGTAGTTTTTGAAAGGCGCTTCAGCCTTCTGAGCATCTCTAAAGCTCCTCGTCTGGGACGCAGGGGTTGAACACAAACTCAACCAGAAAGCACAGATGTGTTGTGTTTGTGGTGTGTTTCAGGTTCAGCGCTTCCCTCCGTGTTCCTGGTGAAGATGGTGGTGTTCTCTGTGGGTCTGATCATCATGGTGTCTGCCGTCATCACTGTTCACCTCGTGGACTTCAACAAGCACCAATAAAGAAATGGATGTCAAACCCCTCACGCTGCCCTGCAGGAAAGCTCCCACTTAAAGGTCCCCTTTTAGATTGTTACGTGTAGAGATGTGTGTCTGTTTTTGGCTTCCCCCTCCCTTTGTCATACAGGGGAGGGGTGGGGGATTCGCTGGTCCCGCCTCCAGACCTCCGTGTGGATTGGCTCATACTCCGGCCAATTAAGCAATCAGAGGGAGGACCCTATTTAAAGCCTCTCTTTTTGTTTGTCGACTACTTCTTTTTGTCCATTAAGGTTGTGGTGGGGAGTTGGACTGAGGTAAGGCTGGGTACCCGATACATACATACACACACATACATACATACATACATACATACATACATACATACATACATACATACATACATACATACACACACACACACACACACACACACACACACACACACACACACACACACACACACACACGCACACGCACGCACGCACGCACGCACACACACACACACACACACACACACACACACACACACACACACACACACACACACACACATACATACACACACATACATACATACACACACATACATACATACACACACACACACATACATACACATACATACATACATACATACATACATACATACATACATACATACATACATACATACATACATACATACATACATACATACACACATACATACATACATACATATACACATACATACAGACACTGAGGAACCATTTGTTATTTCACCAGGTTATGGGTTGTTGCCACAAATGTAGTTCTGTTGATTTTGGAAACGTTTGTAGAGAAGAGTCAGGCATTTGGTTTTCTATTTCCTTTTCACAGCGTTTGAGCTAGGCCTGATTTTATTGTACTTTGCTTATTTTCTTTGGCACAACCCCCACAGTGCACTCCCTCGCCCCTCCTTTTTTCAAACTTATCTCTGTTCTGTACTTGAGATTTAAGGGTTGTAAATAAACCTATTTTCTTTAACTGCCTTACTTTGTCCCTGAGTTCATTTCTCATTGGGTGTCAGCGTTATTGTCTCCCCCAAAAGGGAAACGTAACGTAGAACCTTGATGATGTTCCACTGACTCACAGCTGGTGGCAGCAACACACCAGGAGAAGAAACGAGGAAGACGACCGCAAAGCAGCAAACATGGACGCAAACACATTAGGATTTAAAGTATTTATAAATTCAGCTTTGCAGATATTTCCTGGTGAAAGAAAGACATAAAAATGTGGACTCAAAGATGCAATTAGCAAGAAAAAACTTCATGTAAACATTGTTTTCTTGCAAGAAATTTGTTTTGTTCAACTTTAAAACAAATGCTAATACTCAATTGATTATACACAATATATCATATACACAAGTGTGATGTAAATAAATCTATATATGTATAATCAGGTATAGATGTATGTAACTATATGTAAGCAAAAATCTTTAATACACCATATATTACTCTAGACGATCTTATTTAAAATAAAAAAAATATATATGGTGGAAATTAGTGGATTGAGCCCTCGTGAGAAATCAAAAGTATCTTGAAGTTGCTTGTGATTATTTATTACTAGAATAGAAAACGATAAAGAATACAGAAATCATCAATACAAGCTATAAGTACAGACAGAAATCAAATGACTGCAATTCAGCTGAAATCGGAAAGATTGTTCCTCCTCCCTCAGAGGAGCAGGAAGATCTGACCAAGCTACGATGGAAGAAGAGGAGTTTTAAACCCTTCAGAGAGGAAGGGTTTAAAAAGGACGCCCCTGACCCCCCCCCCTTAAATGCCCCCAGTCAGTCATCATGTGACAGACAGAGAAACCACACAGGATAAGGATCAGTTAAGGCCGCAGGGGTTTCATCTAGAGAGACAGAATGCCATCGTAAACTAGGTCAGGTCTCAAGTCTCTCAAGAAAGATCACACACCAAGTTACTGAGAGACTCACAATATGTAGCTCAACAAATTCTCCCCCGACGATTTACACGCTGCATATTTGTCTGCTTGCATGTACGGTATTTACTCGTAGATAAACATATAAAGCCTAGATTTATTCAGGTAAGGTTTCCTAAAATATTGATCATTTGAAGTGGATTACATAGGCTATGTGTCATTAAGTAATACAGGATAGCTGCAATGAAATTGCTCTTTGGGGCGATGGTGGCGCATGGAGTAGAGAGGGTGCGCTGGGAACCACAAGGTTGGTTTGAATCCTGGCTGCCCCATGTGCCATGTCGAAGTGTCCCTGAGCACGATACCTAACCCCTAATTGCTCTGCGGGTGAAATGTAAAAGCCATGGGTTAAAAATGCAATGTAAGTCGCTTTGGATAAAAGCGTCAGCTAAATGACTTGTAATTTATTAAAACAGCCATGGTGAATTTATAAAAATATATAGCCTACTGGAAAAGATCGTTAAAAAAATAACCTTTTATTTATATAATATTTTTTTTTTATTTACAATGAGTAATTTGCTTTAACTGTTAAATAAATATTTTAAAATGTTGGTATTAACAAACTTTTTGTGGCTTTTTATCTATTTAATTAAATACTTTACTGGAAATTCTTGAGTCACCCAGGATTATAAAACATCAAGTGATTGTATCCCCTTATTCTAGGCTATTTGGAGAGACATGCATACATACACACGCATACATACAGCTTTCATTTTTATAGCAGTTCTTATTTTTATTTATTATTCTCATATTTATTTTAATGGTTTTAATATTTTACTTATCTTTTTTTAGTGAAGGAAACACCTTTTTCAAACACTCTGGTTCTTCTGTTGTAATAGCTCGACTCCACAAATATACTGGCGATCACCACTCACTTGCCACTGCAACAAGGAGGATCTGAAGAGCAATTGATAGTTATGAGGATATATGTACTGTATCAGCTTATGTACCATACGTATGTGTAGATGACCGTGTAGAGGTAGGAGTTTTATTATGCGTGTGAATCCGCGTAGGAGCGAATCAGTACATCTCTATTATTCATAATCAGACATTTGATCAATTGAAGCAGTGAAACGTGGAACATCCAGAAGTTTATTAAGGGACAAATAAACCAACAGAAATGCAGCAGCTTTCCAAATGTCCTCTGCATCGTACACACATGCACAGTGTGAGACAGGATGTGACACATGAGAGTGTGTGACCGTGTGAGAGAGAGTGGGAGACAGTCCGTGGGACAGAGTGTGAGACCGTATGAGAGACAGCGTGAGGTTCATCATTTGACTTGTCTTCAGCATCGATGGCGCTCGTTCATTGGACAGGTGAAAGCTGAGCACTATTTGCGTCCCTTGCCTTGGTCTTGTTTGATTTAACTGGGCTGGTTTTGTCGTTAGAGTCTCCAGGACTTTCTATTTGTTTTTCTATGCTAGAAAAGTCCTGTATAAAGGTTCTATAATAACCTAGAAACCCTAAGAGAGCTCTGACCTCTCCTACATTCTTTGGTTCTCTATCTTTCAGGTGTTGAAGGGCCTCAAGGTCTTGAGGGTCTATCTGGATGCCTTCCCTACTCACTAAGCGCCCTAGATATCTCACCTGACTTTTAAAAAAACTCACATTTTTTGGGGTGTAACTTAATACCGTTTTCTGAAAGGTTCTGGAATATGGTACATCTGACTCTTCGTACAACATGTCTCTGACTAGCTTTTGTTCTTCCTCCTTCAGGTGTGACACGTCAACAGGTGGATGCCAGCTCCACTTTGACACAGTGTGGTGGCGGCCGATGTTTCAGCTCGGCTGCAGAAGGGAGAGAGGGGGAGTGGCTCGGGGAACGGTGCCAGCTGGAGGCAATTAACCTCAGCTGGGGCAAATTAACCATGCGCTCTTCCCCTGGTATTTAGGAGTGAGGCAGCGCGAGCGAAAGTCTCTGACGAGCGAGCGGGACGCTGTCCGGTTAGTCGATTGAATTTGCCAAATAAAGACTTGTAAACCTGCCAGCACGACTCTAGTCTGCACTCCACCGGAGGCCTGACACCCACTGCCCTACAAGGCCTTTCATCTCGTGTCTATCACTTGTTTCTCTCTGCTGATTTGGGCGTAGCTGAGCTGAGTATGTGTTCACAGTGGGTTGGGATATTGGCTCTGAACCGCCTGGAAGACGTTTAACCCATTTTACCCTTGGTAAAGTGTGTGGAGGAAGGTACCTTGAACTAGCCTTTTGTCATTTGTTGGGACTCAAATAACACTTGCTGCTTTGAACCCATGGCTTCGTACAAAAACTGCTGCTGGCTCCCTTTGTCTTGTTTAGCCATTCTTTTTATCTCTGTGTGCACGGAGAACGCGCTTGAGCTCATTCACAGTTAAGTCATCTTTGTTCGTTAGCATTTCTCTGAATGAACCAGTTTTTATGAGCTTAATCGGCAGTGCAAATTACCTCTGACTCAGTAAAGCCTTCTTGTAAACCTTCATCTATTTGATTACAAAGGCTGCTGTATGACATGTCAGACCCAACATCAGAGATTTGTCCACCATGTAGCTTAAACTCTGCGTGGAAGCAGAGCAGCCCCATCATTAAACTTCAGTACCGGTTCTCCCGTACTGGCAGACAGACTCACCCTACCATGGGGAGCACCCCGAACACCTGCTGTGAACGACTTGGTCAATGCTGGAGTGATGGAGCTCCTGGCCGGCTGTGTGGTGATGTATGGGGTTGGTGGAGTTTGATGTCGGGATGGTGATAGTCAGGATGAGATGGAGTTTGGCCTCCCAGTTGGTCGGCTGCTTTATCTCCTCTCTTGAAAGACGCAGCCTGGTTGGCTTCTACCCCTTCGGTGTCTGTGGCCAGCAGGGACTCAGCGTGTCTTCAAGGAGGAGAAGTTGGGACATCCCTCCATCCTCCAGGACTAACAGAGTTACCACAGTGGACTCTGCTCTCTTATGCCACTGGTTCACGTTGTTTTAGCACCCACTTCACCTGGCAAGGACGCTAGATAATCCCGAACGAGCCCCCCAATTGTTACCGGCACCAGACCAGACCGGCAGCAAAGGCTACACACGCTAGGAAGCACTGTGTAGCCTGTGGATTATGTTACGTCCTGCAATGCGTCCGTTTCTCCTGTGCTGTATTGCCGTGTCTGTCTCTGTCTCTCTATTCTAGGCCGGGTCCTGTGTCCTTAAGGGATGGGATGTGCCAGTGCGCGAGGCGTGTCCCAGCCTGACGGCATAAAGAGGGCCTGGTTATGGCGCGGGGCGGCGGGAGAGAGCGGCTTGCTACGTGGCCAATTTGGCGCTTTAAGTTGTATCTCGTTAATGTGACCTTTTTGCCGTGTACAATAAACCGTTTGGACATTTTCTTGTCGCCCTCTCTCCTGCTCGTTACTATTTGAGCCAGTAGTAACAAGTGGGGGCTCGTCAAAAAAAAAAACAAAAAAAAACGGCGCGGTCGAACAGTCGGAAGTTATTCGCCTATTCATACAAACTTTATATATTGCGGCCGGTGCGCGTTTCGCACTAACAAATGTTTTTGACTTGTTGGAGCCAGGACAATAGGCCTCCATTGTAAGTGTACCGCAATGTCGGACATGGAGGGGTAAGTTCAGCGAGATGCATTTAATCAATTAGCCATAACCTTTCTGTTTATGCTTACACCATAGGTTGCGTGTTGTATGGGACGTGGTTTTTTGTTTTTGAACAGGTCCGTGGCTAGAGCATTTGTCTCGGGGGCACTACCGAGGCATTGGAGAAATCGGCAGATTACTGGTTGTTTAGCCATTCTTCCGGGCGTTGTGTTTAATCTATCCCACCGCAGGCCTGTTTGAAGATCCGCGTCTACTTATTGTAGGATTTTTCTTTTGTGTGCTTAAAGTGGATGGTTATTTGGCTGATGGAAATGCCGCTGGCCTTACCCGGCTCATGTTTAATTCATTCACACCTCAGACGGTAATTTCGTAGGTTCAGGTTGAGTGCGTAACAGCAATCTTAATTGGTTGAAGAATGGCGTCGCCTTCGAAACGTTTGTGGAGGAACCTTCGAACGTTTTGTTGAATGCATTGACAAAAGAGCAATTAATAGAACTTGCTAGCCATTATGCCATAGAGCTTACGAATAAACGATATAAAAAAAGAGATAAAAAGTACGGTGAAGGCGGCTTTGTGCGCCACGGGTTTACTTGTCGCGTCTGGCGAGGTATCTGAGGACGATGAGGGAAAAAATCCTCCCACTCAAAGTCATGCTGCAAATTTTACCTTTGCTGAACAAAAAGAACTGTTACTCTTAGTTAGAAAAGCGGAAAATGGAACATCAAATGCAAATGGATAGGTTGCATTTAAATGACCGAAACGAACGTGCTAAACGAGAACTAGAACAGCAGAAGCTTGAACTCGAAGCGGCACGTTTGGATCTTATTAAACAAGGGAGAATGCCTGGTTTAGGGGATACAAAGCTAGATATCTCTACAAGTTTACGGCTTCTTCCCCCCTTTAATGAAAAGGATGTCGACACATTCTTCGTGTTGTTTGAAAGAATAGCAGACGCGATAGGGTTGGCCTGACGCACATCGCGCTCTTATGCTGCAGTGCACCCTTACTGGGTCAGTGTTGAGGGTGCTAAGGATTATGAGGTGATAAAGACATCAGTGGTGAGATCGTTTGAATTAATTCCAGAAGCGTATCGGCAGCGGTTTAGAGGTATGCGAAGACATCCAGACCAAACAAATGTGGAGTTTGCTAGAGATTTGCGGTTACAATACCAACGCTGGTGCGTCGCCTCTAATGTGCAAACCGTGGACAACATGACGGACTTGATAGTTTTGGAGCAATTTAAGAACACCTTGCCAGAGCGTGTGGCGGTATATATTGCTGAAAAACAGGCGGAGAACGAGGCCGATGCTGCGGTGTTGGTAGATGAGTACGAACTTACGCATAGAGCTCATTTTGGCGAACGTCTGCGTTCAGTAAATGGACAGAGAGACGCGTTTTCTTTTCGCAATAAGACTCCAAACGTTAATCCTCTGCCAGTTAGTCTAGACCGGTCAGGTGCTACGTCTGATGCAGAACAGGTTTGCCGTTATTGCCAAGGGAAAGATCATTGGAAAGGGAACTGTCCAGTGCTGAAATCAAAGACCAAAGCTCGTTATTCATTTGTGAAACCTGCTGCTTTAGCTGTGTCGCCTGTTGTTTCAGATGTTGTACTTCCTAACAAACTGAAGCCAAATTACACTCCATTTATTTCAGATGGATTTGTTTCACTGATTGGCAGTGAGGAGAAGTTTCCAGTAAAAACCTTGCGTGATACAGGAGCATCAGAGTCCTTTATTTTGGAGTCTATTTTGCCGTTTTCTTCTTCCTCAAGGTCTGGGAGGTCTCTTTTTGTGAGAGGTATTGACCTAAGTACCTTTTGAAGTCCCTTTACACAATGTGGTGCTCTACTCTGAGTTGGTAGAGGGGGAGGTTGAGTTGGGAGTACGCCCTGCCCTCCCTGTTGATGGGGTGTCAGTTATATTAGGGAACAATCTGGCGGGTGGCCGTGTGTGGCAGAGTAACCCTACTCCTGTGGTGACTGATTCTCCTCAGCTGAGGAATGAGCCTGATGACTGTTTAACAGTTACCTCAGGTGTTTGCTGCTTGTGCTGTGACCCGTGCTGCTAGTCGTGCTGCTGCGGTGGAAGCCCTGGAAGTCTAGGTTTGCTTTACCAGATTTCCCCTTGACTCTTTCTCATGAAGAACTAGTTAAGGAACAGCATGAGGATCAATCTCTGGCTTCGTTGTTTGAGCGAGCTGTTCCGGCTGAGTGTTTTGAGAACGTGCCTCATGGTTATTCTGTCTAAGAGGGTTTACTAGTGAGGAAATGGACACCCTCAGCTGACGTTTCACTGGGGGAACCATGGTTTCAGGTTGTTGTGCCTATCACCATCCGACAGTTGGTGCTGAAGACTGCTCACGACAGGTTGGGGCATTTGGGGGCGAGAAAGACGTATGATCGCAATATGCGTCATTTCTATTGGCCTAAATTAAAGAAAGATGTTGCGTCCTATATTAAAACCTGCCACATATGCCAGATGACAGGAAAGCCCAATCAGGTCATAAAGCCGGCACCGTTGAATCCAATACCTGTTGTGGCTGGTCCTTTTTCAGCATTTACAGTTAGACTGTGTAGGGCCATTGCCTGTTGCTAAAGGTGGTTCTAGGTATCTGCTGACCATAATGTGTCAGGTGACCCGTTATCCTGCTGACTACCCACTACGCTCTATTACGACCAGGTCCATTGTAAGGGCTCTTTCTCAGTTCTTCTCTATATTCGGTATTGCAAAGGTTGTCCAGACTGACCAAGGCTCCAATTTTATGTCTCGGGTCTTTGCTCAAGTTTTACGCCAGCTTCACATTAAACACAACAAAGCCTCAGCTTACCACCCTCAGAGCCAAGGTGCTCTTGAACGTTTCCACCAGACACTGAAGTCCCTTCTCCGCACTTACTGTATGGAGTTGGGACGTGACTGGGAGGAAGGTTTGCCATGGCTGTTGCTTGCCTCTAGGGAGGTGGTGCAAGAAAGTACAGGGTTCAGCCCTAATGATCTAGTCTTCGGCCACTTGGTACGGGGGCCTTTGGCTGTCCTAAAGGATGGTTTGGATCTCAAGGAGCCACCATAAGCCTTGAGTGACTATGCAAATGGATTTAGAAGACGGCTTTACGAGGCGGGTAGGTTGGCCCGTGAGAAGTTGACTAAAACTCAGGCTAAAATGAAGGAGCGGTATGATGAGCAATCTCAGCGTTGTGTTTTTGCGGTGGGTGATAATGTGCTTGCTCTTCTGCCAGTTTTGTCATCTCCTTTCCAGGCAAAGTTTTCTGGCCCATACACTGTTGTCAGAAAGGTTTCAAATGTTAAGTATTTAATTGCCACTCCAGACAGGAGAAAAAGCACCCAGTTGTGTCACCTTAACCTGCTCAAGCCGTATCACAAACGTTCGGATACAGTAACAAGTGACGCTGCTGCACAGCCTGTAGCTCTCAGTGACGCCTGTCTGTCTAACTGTGGTCCTTCTTTTTCTCCGGTGGAAGCGCAGGAGCAAGAGGAGATTCGAGCTCCTGAGGATGGAGTTTTGCGTGCGCGGCAATGCGTCCGTTACTCCTGTGCTGTATTGCCGTGTCTGTCTCTGTCTCTGTATTCTAGGCCGGGTCCTGTGTCCTTAAGGGATGGGATGTGCCAGCGCGCGAGGCGTGTCCCAGCCTGACGGCATAAAAAGAGCCTGGTTATGGCGCGGGGCGGCGGGAGAGAGCGGCTTGCTACTTGGCCAATTTGGCGCTTTTAAGTTGTATCTCGTTAATGTGACCTTTTTGGCGTGTACAATAAACCGTTTGGACATTTTGTTGTCGCCCTCTCTCCTGCTCGTTGTTACTATTTGAGCCAGTAGTAACAATTAACACATAGAGAGGACACACGTTAGCGTCATGCTCAAACCAGAGATAGTTTTATTCTTTATGCAGAAGCCTGAAGCTACATTCTATCCAATGGATCCACAGCAGCACCACAGCACCATCTATTGATGTGATCAGGTAATACCCCAAACGTCTGAAAGAGTGCAATTATAACAAAGAAAAAAGGGGGAGGGAGGGTCTGCTCCAATAAAACTAACTCGTAACATTTCCAACCTACTACATGAGCACTACATCACTGCCACGTGTACAACCACAACCTGGAGTCAAACCCTGTCGAGCAAAATAACATGTTTGAAGACAACTGCACTAAGCAGTCAGCCACTTGAACTTGACAATTTTCTGTGATTTTTCTTAATTTTTCATTAAACTGTAAACCGTCAGCGGCCTGGAAACCTTTTGCTTCAGGGTGAACCAAGACAACTGGTTTTTTGTGGGCGTATCCTGGAGCACTTCCAAACATATTTATCTGTGCTTTCTCCCAACACTTGATAAAGTTATTTACACATTACATCCACATTGTTAAAAAGGTGCTTTACAGACTTTAATTTCTGTAAGCAGTCACGTTAATTGGCAATATCAGTATGAAGGGAGAATTGCAATGTTTGTGCGACCTCTGCTCAGTAGAAATATATTTCTAAAAGCTTTAGGAAAAAAAGAGCACCGATGGACCCTCGCAAAGTGAACGAGTTTCTTTTGTCATATAGATGCTGGACAGCATTTAGATGTTATTGAGAAAGGAATCCTAGTTGCGTAATGTGCTACCTGACAGAACCATGAAGAGCATGTGGGACAAGGACAAAGCAAGATGGGCATGATGACTGTGTAACTGCCATAGACATGATTTATGTCATTTTGTCATCATGTTCTGATGCTCTTGCACGACCCATTAGGATTCGTAGCCCCTTTCATTTTCCCTGGAAAGCAGATACTGCAGCAACTTTGACGAGACAAGGTTGGCTGGAACGAGCCACTCCCAGAAGAATGCAGAACACAGTGGGAATCATGGCTACAAGATCTTCAAAACGTGTCTGACGTGAGGATCAGAAGGTGACATGTTCCAGCAAACTTCAGTGACTCAACCCTCGATAAGAAGGGGAAACGCACTACTAAGCTACGTCTTGACAGGCCTGTACAGAAAACGGCCTTGCTGCTCGAAGCAGAATAAATGCCATGGATATTTGAGAAGGGAAATCCCAGAAATTGTGATTTGGTGGGAGTGTAACTACCATAGAGATGATTTATGTCATTTTGTCATTATGTTCTGATGCACTTGTTTATTATGGGTTTTTCTGTAACTTGTTCTCAGGAATATTTAATGTGTTTAATTTATAAGGTAGGAACTATGCTTATTTAATCAGTTTCACGGGGACATATTTTGGTGTAACAAAGCCCAAGAAGCATGTGAAGCAGCAAGTAAAGTTGTATAACTCCGCTAATAGTTTAGTAATGTAAGAAGTGCTCATCAAGTTATTAAGTTACCAAGTTGAAGCGTTCTCATTCCCTCTTGGTCACGTGCAGCCAGTGAGTTCGGCGGTGGAAGCCAAAGTGGATCAACGTGGACGACAAGTGGAATAAATCCATCAGGATGGAATCGGGTCGTGTATTTCCTGGAGGGAGCGACAGTCCAACTCAGACCTGCGTGAAGACGGATCACAGAAAAACAACTGACGCCTTAAAGGACACGCAAGTTCTCCGGTTATCAGACGTCCATAAGTGAGACACGGAAGTGTGTTCTGAAAGGACGGAAGGAGTGAAAAGGGGGAAGTACTGCGAGGAGCTGTGTGAAGCCAATTAACATCACGGTGTTTGTCAGGTATGAAGGAGCAGGTACGCAAGTGATTCAGTGTTACAGCTGATTTATTTCATTCCAGTATTCATTTTCTTGAGGAATTTTTGTGTTTGCATTTTTAAAAAAGGTCAATCATTTATGACAGGACTAATATCTGCAAGCCTTTATAATATCACTTTAAAGGGTTAAATTGAAAGAAAGTAACCTAACATCCTATTTGTTGGTATTTGGTAGAATGCTTATTTGTGAAACTTGATAGTGTACAGGTAACTTTCAAATAATTCCAAATGTCCCAAACAAGTAAAGATAGTCATTATGAAGGAGCACTTGTAGAACAAGAGACAATGCAGACGTACAAAAAGAAGTTCAGCCAGAAGAGCGTTGAAGAGGTGAAAGAGCTCGCACATTAACAGGCAAAGGAAGAAAACACAAACGAGCTGCTACTTCGCTTTAACAGAGTCTCTGAACGTTGGAAAGCTTTAACTAAGCTGGCAAAGAAATCTGTAACAAGACGGGATCCCAGCAGTGTTGGTCATATTACTTTAAAGTAATTAGTTACAAATTACTTCTCCCAAAAAGTAATTGAGTTAGTAACTCAGTTACCATATTGTAAAAGTAATTAGTTACTCAGCAAAGTAAGTGACATTATTTAGTTCATGTTCTTAACGCTGTTACGTTCAGTAACATTTCAGGTGCTTCATCAGGTTTGAGTGTCTTGAGCTGTCTTGTTTAGTGGTAGTCAGACTGTGTGCAGCTGCAGCGAGACAACGTGAGCGAGGCCCCGCCCACCAGCCAATCATCATCGCGTTTGCAACGGCGTCATCATCCCCACCGCGGCTCTCTGCAGGCAGCTGTTGTGTAGCCAAAGCATGACACCTCACGCTTCATTCAACCAAATAGTAACGCAACACTTTCAATCTCAGTAAAGATAACGGCGTTGTAACCATGGCAACAGTAATGAATTAGATTACTGCGTTACTGAGAAAGTAACTGCGTTAGAAACGCCGTTATACTTAAACGCCGTTACTCCAACACTGGATCCCAGTAACATCCTACAAGAAAACATCAGTACTATTCAAAGAGAATTATCTGAGCTAAATAATGTTTACAACGAATATCGGAGGATCGACAGCCGAGCTCATGAAATGCGGCGCAAGCTGAATCGTGTCTCGTGTATTTCCTGGAGGGAGTGACAGACTGGGGCAGATTAAACTGACAGTTCTGTAATCTTACAAATAGAATATATTACTCATCAATGCTTCTCCTCATATCCAGTGTGCAACATCTGAACATCAAAACATCTGCTCCACCATTCATCTCCTTTCCAATCAACATGGTGCTAATGAACTAAAACATTAGTCTCAACTCGAGTGAATTGAAAAACAGAAGTCTTAACTCTACAAACAGGAAGATAAGTCACGTTGTAAAAGTAATAACAATCAGTCCTTCAACTGTGTGCTCAGCAGCACCTATTGCATGGCAGCCATGAGTCTTTGTCATCGTCTTTTCACAGGTCACCGTGGATCACGGCAGAAGTTCATTCTTCTGTTAAAATGCGTCGGTGTTTTGTGGCAAAAGCATCGTGAAAAAGCACCGATAAATCTGTTTGGAAGTGCGCCACGATACGCCCACGAAAAACCAGTTGTGTTGGTTCACCTTGAACCAAAAGGTTTTCTAACCGCTAACGATGTACAATTAAATGACACATACAGGAAACCGCAGAAGAATCTCTGCTCGGTTGGCCGACGGCGTAGTGCAGCCGGCTTGTTCACATTGTTCTTTTGCTCCACAGGGTTGGAATCCAGATTCTTTCATTAAATATATTTTCTTCAATGTATTTTCTTATACGTGGCAATGATGTAGTGCTCACTTGTACAGTCGTAATCGATTCAATGAAAATGTGTAACATCTGCCGCTGTTAGAAGAACACAAACACGCACGCGTAGGAAAACCAGTAGGTTCAAAACCACTAGGCTCGTAACACCGGGAGAGGAGCACAATCCGCCACTGAAGCGTCTTCAAGTTGAACTGGATCCACGCGGATAAAAACCTGCTTCTCTTCTTCAGCGTCTTCCACACTTTTCTTTTGTGTTTTTTTAGTTTCCTTTTCTTTCCTCCTGCGTAAAACCGGTGGAACAAGAAGTGCAATGTGCTTCACTTTCTGGTTTCATCGCCTCGCTTCCATTTTGCAGAATGAAGTCGTGCGTCGCGCTTCTCTTTGCTTCTCTGCTGACTTTATGTGAAGCACAAGGTGAGGACTTTATTTTATATACATTTTATACAGCAGCACTATTTATCCAGTAGACGTTTGGTTTGGTCTGTTTCTTTGTGGTTAATCAGGACTCGCGTGTTCCTCCTTGTACTGAGCTCAGAGGCAGGAAGTTGCCTCAAAGTATCAAAGCTTTAAACAAAAAAAAAAAAGAACTGTGCTAATGAGAAAGGAGAGACGACAGGATGCTCGCTGATTTTGGCAGCTGTAATGGAGAAAATCTAGAACGTTGGTACTCCATACCGATTGAGGTTGGGGACACCAAGCGATTGCTGTTTTTTCATGTGAAGTGTGGATTCGGAAAAGGCGCGTTGTGCGGTCCGAGAGACGGAGATAGGTTCGCTGTCCCTTCCGCCGCGGGAATCCGGAGCGCCCGGTCAACCAATGCCAATTTTAAAATAACTGCGGAGCGCGGGGACGCGGGCCAGTGACGTGTATTGTGTTCTGTTTTTGTCACTGCTCTTCATTTGCTGTAACGTTGCTCTGTGATGAGCAAGTTATTCATGGTATGACTTTTTCTGTTTATTTAACCTGTGAATAATATGTTTTATTTCAGTTCTTTAAGTTAGAAGGGTGTGCTGTTTAACATTCACGATCACATGTTTGAGTAATAATTGTGAAGGGTTATTCAGAAGTAATTAACACCTGTCCATATATGTTGTGTGTCCTTAGTGTAGTTTAGTTTAAATAATAAATCCCCACGTTTCACCTTAAGTGATGTGCATACAGTAACGTTTTTGTGCTCCCCTGAAGTAGCGGCGTCTCCTCCCCTGCCTGGATATAGTAGTTGTAAGGGAAATACTGAGTAGGTCACCCCTATAAACATTTATTAGTATTTTATTTCTTAGGTCACCACCGTGAACAGCATAAATCCTAAGGCCCCCACTACTGTATCGGTTATCCTTAGGCAGGTCAGGACCGAGACGAGTAGATCTGGGGTTTAGGGACTTGGATCCTGTTACTACGGACAGCCAACGGAGGCCCCGTCCGCTACAAATGTGCCAAATGTTCCATAGTTGATCCTTTTTATTCCAGTGAATATTGTAACCGTTGCAATAGAAGACGTGTGTGATACAGAGGAAACATTCACGGTGCTTTTAGACGCATTCTAACCTCTTGTTGAAACGGGCTGAACGCATCTTTCCCTCCAAGACAAATGTTGACCTTTACTCCTCTCAGAGTTTAACTCCTTATGTTCTTATTTTCTAAATGCATCCATGTTGAGTGTAGCTGATGCTGGGGGACATTAGTGTGGTGAGAGGGAGGGGACAGAGGACAAAGGGACACAAAGACCCTGTTTGTCACAGTGGAAATACTTTGTCACGTCAAGAAGAAGAACTTTGAGCAGCAACTTGCTCTCAGTGGGTTTAGTTTCTGCTGTGAAGCTTCTCTGTGTCCTCAGGAAGAGACGACGTGAGACATTTTAAGAGACCTCAGTTCATGTTAAGCAGTGATGAGCTGAAGGTGAACCGGTGGTTCAATGTGTAAGAAATAAAGTGAAGGGATGGAGGAACATTCAGCAATGAATGATTCATCATATACTGTGTGTGACGTTTGTTGTATCATGTGTCTACTGTTTTTACAGGAACCATTGAGACTCCTGTGTTTGTGCTGAAGGGACGTGATCTGCTCCTGAAGCTTCATGCTGATCCTCCTCAGGGGGTTTTATATGTTGACTGGAAAATCAATAAAACAGTCACTTTAGTAAGATTCGAACCTAGTGGGAAACCAAATGTCCTTCATAATTTGACTGGAAGGTTTGAGTTTCCTGGGAGATTCTCTGTGAAATTGAAGAATGTACAAGAGGCCGACAGTGGAGTTTATTCTGCTGTAGCAGTAACACCTTCAGGAGACAAACCAGTAGCTGAATACAAGGTCACAGTTCAAGGTGAGTCTGTAAACATTTCACTGATAGTTTCTGCCGCCATGTTTCATAAACTCTTCCCACAAACCTCCCCCCCTCAGGACCAGCGTCTCCAGTTGAACTGATCGTGGACCGAGTGGACTCCAGCAGCTCAGAGTCATGTGACCTCTATGTGACCTGCAGGACTCACAACTCTCACATCAGCAGCACTTTCAGATGTGTCGACCGGCCCTGCAGTCAGGAGGGAGGAGAGCGATCAGAGGTCACGACCTCTTGGGCTTCTCTCCAGGTCTACCTGCTGAACGGCACCATCATCTGTAACCATAGCAACCAGGTTAACTGGACCCAGGACTTCAATACGACTGAACTCCTTTGCCCCTCAAATACTGGTAAGCCTGAAATAGGAGACAACTTCATTATAACAATGCATCCTCTGCCCCCCCCCTAAAAACAACACATTTTAGTGTCAACCATTAATGTCTATAAAGGTCAGTAAAACTACATTTTCTGCTTCATTTGAAGGAATTTAATACTTTCTTACTAAAGATCACGTTACAAAGATGTTTTCACAATCCAAACTGCAGTCCGTCAGAAGCACATCAGGCTGTGAACATGTGACACATTCTCATCTGAGCTGCAGCATTTAAACCAGGAAGACTCTTCTAATCTGCTTCTTGTTTTGTTTTACAGAACGTGGCTTGGTGATTGCTGTTTCCATTGGTGTCACAGTCACTCTCGTCATATTTGTGGTTGTATTCGTTTGGCATTATAATCGTCAGAGAAGAATCAGTAAGTCCAAGTAAACATTCCAACAAATAATCTCAACATCTGTTAAACCCTCTTTGTTTCCTCGACATAGAAACTCAATGTTTCCAAGTCTGTCATAACTATGCAGCCACCTGTTTGGTTAAATAGCCCAATATCACAAATCACAGTTTGCCTCAGAGCGCTGAACAATCTGCACATCACAGGACGTCTTTTACTGCATCACATGAGGAAATACTTTAGGGTGAAAACATACATGTGGTATTTTACCTAAAGGTGCTTTTTATCTCACTGGGATTGTCATGATTTGCTGTTTTGATTCAACTTCTAAGAGTCACAAACATCCAACATATCAAATCCAACACATCAACATGTGCTTCTGTTTGAGGATGCAGTAAATTAGACACCACCCAAAAGATGGAGTTTATCTGCAGCTCAAGTAAAGTAAATGTACAACAGTTCAAATCTTTAAAATGTCGTTTTTTCTTCTTCTACCACTGACAGAACAACGTATTCGTAAGCAGGTAAGCGCTACGTCTTTTTCTTTCAACAAATTAATAAAATGTTTTTAGAATCCAAACCTTGTCCCAAGGTTGTTTCCAGGTTTTCCAGGTGGGCTTCGTGCTGCTCGCTGCTACGTGCACACACCTGCTACGTGCACACACCTGCTGCTTGCTTGTGCTCAGATACGCTGGGAGGAACCTGATGATCCATCGATCCAAACCGGGTCTCTTGTGGCCATTAGTCCTCTTCAGCTGTGTTTCTTCCTGCTGTGCTCGTGTTGTTTGTTTGTGTCTCAGTCCGTCATCCAGATTTTAACACTTCGCCCAACAGCAACATGTCAGAACCTTAAAAACTCTTTGTACGGTGATCAAATCCCACGCTGGTGTCTGAAATACTAAATGTGATTTAAATTAGGCCGCAGGTTGGTAGTCACATGACATCTAGTACGTGGTCACGTGACCCTCCCTGTGCTTCCACCTGTTGGCTCACACCAGTTAGCCACTTTCCTCCTGAGCCGATGGTTTTCTGCTTGTTACTTGTTTTAAAAACGTCGTTTTACACGGAGAACAAGTCCAGAGACACAGAACAAGTATCACTTGCAGTGTGAATGTGGAACGTTCTCTACATGATGGTAAAGTTCTAGGTGCTTTATTTATGGCTCCTGCTGCAGTGTGATGTGCTTTCTACCCCGAGAGATTCCTCTCAACTCTTTGTGAAAAGAGCCAGAAATGTGTTTTGTAGCAGTTTAATGTATTTTAGAAAAAACAGACTCATTCGTTTTAAGACAAAGAGGCAGAAGTATTTAAATCAGTGACTGTTGATCATCAGGAGACAAATCCCCACGAGGAAAATACACCATTAAGAAGAAGCAGCAAGTAACCTTTTCTTATGTATGTGATTCATCTGCAGGAACAAGAAGCAGCACTTCAGGATCTGCTGTCAGGTCTGTCCACCTACAGCTTGATGGAACTTCACACTGGATCCCTGCAGCCAGACGGGCGACATTTGCCTGTTGCCCGTCTGGCTGCAGGGATCCAGTGTGAAATGTGCTTCTGTTTGAGGATGCAGTAAATTAGACACCACCCAAAAGATGGACTCAGTTCATCTGCAGCTCAAGTAAAGTAAATGTACAACAGTTCAAATCTTTAAAATGTCGTTTTTTCTTCTTCTACCACTGACAGAACAACGTATTCGTAAGCAGGTAAGCGCTTCGTCTTTTTCTTTTAACAAATTAATAAAATGTTTTTAGAATCCAAACCTTGTCCCAAGGTTGTTTCCAGGTTTTCCAGGTGGGCTTCGTGCTGCTCGCTGCTACGTGCACACACCTGCTACGTGCACACACCTGCTGCTTGCTTGTGCTCAGATACGCTGGGAGGAACCTGATGATCCATCGATCCAAACCGGGTCTCTTGTGGCCATTAGTCCTCTTCAGCTGTGTTTCTTCCTGCTGTGCTCGTGTTGTTTGTTTGTGTCTCAGTCCGTCATCCAGATTTGATCTTACTTAAAAAAAGTAATTAGTTACATTTACTTCTCCCAAAAAGTAATTGAGTTAGTGCCGTATTTTCCGGACTATAAGTCGCAGTTTTTTTCATAGTTTGGCCGGGGGTGCGACGTATACTCTGGAGCGACTTATGTGTAAAATTATTCGAAGATATCATGTCATTTCACATGCTTTTTTTTTCTTATTTATGTATTTTTCTTCTTTATTATGCATTTTATGGCTGGTGCGACTCGTACTTCGGAGCGACATATAGTCCGGAAAATATGGTAACTCAGTTACCATATTGTAAAAGTAATTAGTTACTCAGCAAAGTAAGTGACATTATTTAGTTCATGTTCTTAACGCTGTTACGTTCAGTAACATTTCAGGTGCTTCATCAGGTTTGAGTGTCTTGAGGCAGACGTGGATAACGTCTTTCTTCCTGGCGTAGCTGCGTGGAACATAAACATTCTTGCCTTTGACTTCAATGAGCGAGAAGTAGTGCCGCTACTTCCAGTTTGACAACGCTATTTCTGAACGTGAGCGAGGCCCCGCCCACCGGCCAATCATCATCGCATTTGCAACGGCGTCATCATCCCCACCGCGGCTCTCTGCAGGCAGCTGTTGTGTAGCCAAAGCATGACACCTCACGCTTCATTCAACCAAATAGTAACGCGACACTTTTAATCTCAGTAAAGATAACGGCGTTGTAACCATGGCAACAGTAAGGAATTAGATTACTCCGTTACTGAGAAAGTAACTCCGTTAGAAACGCCGTTATACTTAAACGCCGTTACTCCAACACTGCTCCTCAGTACGGATCCTTTCCTCTACACAGCTTTCAGTGTGTCGCTGCTTTGTCGACGTGTTGAGCCCAGAGGCGAGTCTTTGCCTGCAGTGACTTTTTGTCTCATGACGACATTTCACCTCCTCGTTGTGATCCACAGAGACACAAGTATTCGTCTGTCAAACAGATTCATCCCATATCCACGAAATCAGGACGAGATCTCTCAGTCTGTGGAGCTAAAGGAGCGTTATTCCAGTTAGTTACATTTACTGTGCTGCATCTCTGAGGTAAACATGAAGAAAGAAGTGTTCCTCCACCTTCATGTTTTATCTCCAAACTCCGCCCACTTTGCAGAGAAGCTCGTACGCGCCTTCATCTCCTCCTGTAATTCCCTCTTCACTGGGATCACTGCCAAGAACATCCAGCAACTTTACAGGATGAAATGAGTTGAAATTCAACACACGCATTGATGAGGCCGTCAATAGAAAGACGTTATTTAAGAAAATCGTTAAATTGTTAGAAACGGCTCACAGTGAGGTTTGCACGTATTATTCACACCGTATCCTTTTCCAGGCAGTCCTGTGGCGAGACCTTGAACCGCAGGTTTCTCCCATCGGTGTGTGATCGGGTGTGAATGTCAGGGAGTCCTGATGGCCGGTGGCACATGCCATGTGATCGCTTTGAGTGGTCGCCGCTAGCGGAGCCAGTGCAGCTCCTTTAATCATCTTGAATTGACGCTGTCTTCCATTTCCACTCTCTGCAGATGAAGAAGCTTTACGTTCGGCCCATACGGTCCATTGCCCGGGAGATCTACTCCCATGTGGAGCAGGTGAAGGTCAATAAACGGCGCAGCCAGCTCGTTCGTCAGCGCGTCAAAGCCCTGGACGACCTGGTGATGTCCATCAAAGAGGACCAAACCAGCTACGATGTGCAAGAGGCCCTGAGGGAGCTGAAGGACACCCTGAAAACGGCCCTGAGACTCATCGAGAGTCACACTGAGGACTCCTGGGTGGAGCACGTGCTGAAGGCCGACAGCCACAAGAACAACTTCAACGAAATGAACAAACTCCTCAGCGACGCCTTCCAGATCCTGTCTGGAGTTCTGAACGAGGACCAGATTAGAGAGGCGAGCAAGGTGTTCGATAGGGACTCCATGATGAAGGAGGACGAGGAGGCCAAGAAGGAGGACGAAGCTGAGCTGAAGACACGTGAGTCCAAACTGATGAGTCTCACTTTAGTCCTGATCAGTGTTGGTCATCTTACTTAAAAAAAGTAATTAGTTACAGTTACATATTACTTCTCCCGAAATAAATGACGTAAATAAATGACAGAAGCACATTTCACACTGGATCCCTGCAGCCAGACGGGCGACATTTGCCTGTTGCCCGTCTGGCTGCAGGGATCCAGTGTGAAATCTGCTTCTGTTTGAGGATGCAGTAAATTAGACACCACCCAAAAGATGGACTCAGTTCATCTGCAGCTCAAGTAAAGTAAATGTACAACAGTTCAAATATTTAAAATGTCGTTTTTTCTTCTTCTACCACTGACAGAACAACGTATTCGTAAGCAGGTAAGCGCTACGTCTTTTTCTTTCAACAAATTAATAAAATGTTTTTAGAATCCAAACCTTGTCCCAAGGTTGTTTCCAGGTTTTCCAGGTGGGCTTCGTGCTGCTACGTGCACACACCTGCTACGTGCACACACCTGCTGCTTGCTTGTGCTCAGATACGCTGGGAGGAACCTGATGATCCATCGATCCAAACCGGGTCTCTTGTGGCCATTAGTCCTCTTCAGCTGTGTTTCTTCCTGCTGTGCTCGTGTTGTTTGTTTGTGTCTCAGTCCGTCATCCAGATTTGATCTTACTTAAAAAAAGTAATTAGTTACATTTACTTCTCCCAAAAAGTAATTGAGTTAGTGCCGTATTTTCCGGACTATAAGTCGCAGTTTTTTTCATAGTTTGGCCGGGGGTGCGACGTATACTCTGAAGCGACTTATGTGTAAAATTATTCAAAGATATCATGTCATTTCACATGCTTTTTTTTTCTTATTTATGTATTTTTCTTCTTTATTATGCATTTTATGGCTGGTGCGACTCGTACTTCGGAGCGACATATAGTCCGGAAAATATGGTAACTCAGTTACCATATTGTAAAAGTAATTAGTTACTCAGCAAAGTAAGTGACATTATTTAGTTCATGTTCTTAACGCTGTTACGTTCAGTAACATTTCAGGTGCTTCATCAGGTTTGAGTGTCTTGAGGCAGACGTGGATAACGTCTTTCTTCCTGGCGTAGCTGCGTGGAACATAAACATTCTTGCCTTTGACTTCAATGAGCGAGAAGTAGTGCCGCTACTTCCAGTTTGACAACGCTATTTCTGAACGTGAGCGAGGCCCCGCCCACCAGCCAATCATCATCGCATTTGCAACGGCGTCATCATCCCCACCGCGGCTCTCTGCAGGCAGCTGTTGTGTAGCCAAAGCATGACACCTCACGCTTCATTCAACCAAATAGTAACGCGACACTTTCAATCTCAGTAAAGATAACGGCGTTGTAACCATGGCAACAGTAATGAATTAGATTACTCCGTTACTGAGCAAGTAACTCCGTTAGAAACGCCGTTCTACTTAAACGTCGTTACTCCAACACTGCTCCTCAGTACGGATCCTTTCCTCTACACAGCTTTCAGTGTGTCGCTGCTTTGTCGACGTGTTGAGCCCAGAGGCGAGTCTTTGCCTGCAGTGACTCTTTGTCTCATGACGACATTTCACCTCCTCGTTGTGATCCACAGAGACACAAGTATTCGTCTGTCAAACAGATTCATCCCATATCCAAGAAATCAGGACGAGATCTCTCAGTCTGTGGAGCTAAAGGAGCGTTATTCCAGTTAGTTACATTTACTGTGCTGCATCTCTGAGGTAAACATGAAGAAAGAAGTGTTCCTCCACCTTCATGTTTTATCTCCAAACTCCGCCCACTTTGCAGAGAAGCTCGTACGCGCCTTCATCTCCTCCTGTAATTCCCTCTTCACTGGGATCACTGCCAAGAACATCCAGCAACTTTACAGGATGAAATGAGTTGAAATTCAACACACGCATTGATGAGGCCGTCAATAGAAAGACGTTATTTAAGAAAATCGTTAAATTGTTAGAAACGGCTCACAGTGAGGTTTGCACGTATTATTCACACCGTATCCTTTTCCAGGCAGTCCTGTGGCGAGACCTTGAACCGCAGGTTTCTCCCATCGTGTGTGAATGTCAGGGAGTCCTGATGGCCGGTGGCACATGCCATGTGATCGCTTTGAGTGGTCGCCGCTAGCGGAGCCAGTGCAGCTCCTTTAATCATCTTGAATTGACGCTGTCTTCCATTTCCACTCTCTGCAGTTTTACATAGAATACGTTAAGCCCATACGGTCCATTGCCTGGAAGATCCGCTTCAATGTGGAGGAGGTGAAGGTCAATAAACGGCGCAGCCAGCTCGTTTGTCAGCGCGTCATAGCCCTGGACGACCTGGTGAGGTCCATCAAAGAGGACCAAACCAGCTACGATGTGCAAGAGGCCCTGAGGGAGCTGAAGGGCACCCTGAAAACGGCCCTGAGACTCATCGAGAGTCACACTGAGGACTCCTGGGGGGAGCGCATGCTGCTGAAGGCCGACAGCCACGAGGACAAGTTTGTCTATGTGAACAAACGCCTCAGCGACGCCTTCAAGAGCCTGTGTGGAGCTCTGAACGAGGACCAGATTAGAGAGGCGAGCAAGGTGTTCGATAGGGACTCCATGATGAAGGAGGACGAGGAGGCCAAGAAGGAGGATGAAGCTGAGCTGAAGACACGTGAGTCCAAACTGATGAGTCTCACTTTAGTCCTGATCAGTGTTGGTCATCTTACTTAAAAAAAGTAATTAGTTACAGTTACATATTACTTCTCCCGAAATAAATGACGTAAATAAATGACAGAAGCACATTTCACACTGGATCCCTGCAGCCAGACGGGCGACATTTGCCTGTTTAAGGATGCGATAAAATTAGACACCACCCAAAAGATGGACTCAGTTCATCTGCAGCTCAAGTAAAGTAAATGTACAACAGTTCAAATATTTAAAGGGCTGTTTCTTATTCTACCACTGACCTGCAGGTGAACTATAAATTGAATACAATCGTTAGTTCGCAAAATCACTTTCTATCTTCCTGTTGGTCACAATTATTAATCCTCCTGTCTTCCTCCGGGTCAAAGGTCACAATTCTTACGGCCTCAGTGCTACTGCCTTATTACACTTCGTACCCCGTAAACTGCCCTTCTCTTCCCAAAGTGAAAAGTTGGATGCTGATGGAACCCGAAATACTTTGTCTTGATTTTATATATATACACAATTATATACACATTCTCAAATAACCGGAAGAAGACAAGTTATCATCGTAAGAGACCCAATCAATAAGCATTATGTTGCGTTCTCAAAGTACTAAATACCCTTTTTTTAAATCTGTTATCACCCGTTACAATTCAGAAACCCCCGTTTGAAAATCAGAATATCAACTTCTCACCGATTTCTGTGAAAAATCTTCCTTGTTCGGATCGTGTTGAAGCCAATCAGGCCCCTTTTGGTCGCCGGACCCGTCTCTCTGAAGAATCTGAGCTTTGGAGCAGAATAACAGAATAATCCTGAAGAGGCCTCCTTCCCGGACGTCCACAGAGCCATGACGGAACTTCCAACGATCCCACTTCTGACACCAATTGTGATGGAACATTTTTGCACAGTCGATCGTAGAATAAGAAACAAAGGCTCTGAATCAAATATGTCTTTCTCCGTTAATTTCCTTGCGAGCGAAAAGGGTCACAACAGCTACGTGCTCTGCAGACTGCCATAAAGCCCGTCTGATGCAGTCGGGTGCCAGATGTCTTTATTTCCTCAGATACTTATTTTCGATACAGCTACTAAATAGAGCCGTTTACACGACCGACGTTTTAATTTCGTAAGGAAGAAGAAGAACAGGGGTAATTGGTATATGTGAATTATATATTAACTCCCCTAAGTTGAATGCAGCTATAATACATGTATTAAAAAACGCCTGTGCTTTCCTATCTGGGAATGAAAAATGGAATGAAGGGATTTCACATTTCAACACACTGACATTTGCACAGCTTTTCTTACAAATCAATAAAGATGATACACATTTAGCTGTGGATAAATTCTCCCCTCACGAACATTTCATGCGCCAGTAAGAACAGGAGGAGAAACTGGTTGAGCCGGAATACAAAGGAATGTTTTAACGAGCTGGTAGCTGTTCGTGCACGTTGCACTTTGGGATTCAGTGGAATTGTGACCAACCCAAGATTCCAGTTAAGAAAGCGAATAACGCAACGTTTCCTACATTTATCCTGTAGGTCAAGTTATAAATCCACCCGGGTTCTTTTTCTGTCAACGTCTGAAATATAATAGTGTTGTATTTTTTCAGAGGCAGAGACCAGTGGACAGTCCTCCACAGCCTTTTGTTAACGTGGAAAAACACGTGTTTCATTGAGTTGTTACAGAGTATTTACAGTATTACAGGTCGTGTGGTATAATATTTATTGTAGAAGATTAGACCCTAACGTAGAATACAACTTCCAGGTGAATTATTTTCATCATCACATTTAATTTTGCAGCTTTGCTGCTCAGTTTGTGGAGAGACTAATGATAGATAAGAGAATGAGTTTAGAATAATATGATTGCTTTTTCTGTGTCACACTGCTTTACTCTACATTTATGAAGCTGACTCGCAGAATGTGTTTTGAAAATGAGGAAAATGAAGTCGAGGACGATTAAAGTGCAGGAAAAACATTTTAGTCCTACTGACGGGTGACAGATGCTCTTTATTTGCACTAGAATGTTCCATCACAAAACAATTTAAATGTTGCATCAATTTGTTTCAGCCGCAGCAGCTGGTGTGAACACCACGGCACCAGGGGGCAGCGCAGGTAACGGGACGTCTTCTTTGCTAATTTAATTCATCAGCTACAGATCCGATTGTTTAGAAAGTCTCCATTGTAGCTCATTTCTGTGTTGCTGCACGGTCGGATGTTTAGAACAACAGCTGATGTAGACAGTCATCATCATTAGTTTTCCTCATCTGTTGTTTTAGATGAAACCCAAGTGAATGAAATTCATTTTAGATCTGCAGATTGTGTGTTATTTTATGTCGTCCCCTGGATGAGTTTATTTTTCTCTCCACAGAGCTGACCGGATTAATAGAGTGACCAACGTCAGGGTTATTTTGGATGAGCTCCTTGCTGAAGGAGTCGTCTGTAGGGGAAATATTGCAACTGCAGGAGTGTCGGGTCGCCCCCACAGAGTCTTGCTTTACGGCGTGAGAGGGGAGGCTGCGGACTTCAGCCGTACACTCCTGGACTTGTGGTCAGAATTATGTATTATGAGTAAATACCGAACATGCAAGCAGATACATTTGTGTTATTTTGTTATCAATGTAAATAGGACCATATGCAGCATTCTAGTATGTATCTTTACGGTTATTTGCTTACATAAATGGTCTTGATTATACATTCAAGATAATATCCACCAAAAACATATTTACATGATCTTTTGTGTATGATATATTGTATATAATCAATGGAGAATCAGAATTTGTTTAAAAGTTGAACTATGAAGTTTTTCTTGTAAGAAAACAATTTTTACATGACGTTTTTTCTTGCTAAATGCATCTTCGTTTTTAAACACTTTAAATCCTAATGTGTTTGCGTCCATGTTTGCTGCTTTGCGCTCGTCTTCCTCGTTTCTTCTCCTGGTGTGTTGCTGCCACCAGCTGTGAGTCAGTGGAACATCATCAAGGGTCTAAAAGGGGACCTTTAAGTGGGAGCTTTCCTGCAGGGCAGCGTGAGGGGTTTGACATCCATTTCTTTATTGGTGCTTGTTGAAGTCCACGAGGTGAACAGTGATGACGGCAGACACCATGATGATCAGACCCACAGAGAACACCACCATCTTCACCAGGAACACGGAGGGAAGCGCTGAACCTGAAACACTCCACAGTGAACACACACATGGCAGATTTTTACACTGACTTCTTTGAATCTTTTTAAAGTTTACATTGTGAAACAAGTTAAAAGTTCTACATCATTGATCTGAAACAATGAATGACTTTCCTCCAACAATCCCGTCATTGGCAACGAGCTCCCAAACATCTCGGTCGACCCCTGATTTGTAATCCAGTCGTACCTGAACCGTGTGGCTCCATCGATGCGTCTCTGACCCGACAGACCACGTGACTACAGCTACAGCCAAGGACATCCATCAGGAGTCCCGTTATGAACCATCGCTCCATCCTATTTACTCCCGTCCTTTGCTTTCACATTCATTGATCAATACCGCTCTACCGCCACAAGATGGCGACATCATCCAACAAAAACAAACCCAAACCCTTTACGACTTCTCTGCCTCGGCGACTCAAAGCCAGTGACGTCATCTGTGGAGGGACAGAGGACAGATGTCTTGAAATGCATTACGTCATCCTCCACTAACATGATTCCATGTGTCGGTCAATCTGGTCAATGTAAACAGGAACTGTACATTACGCCTGCTCGTCTGTAGGAAACCAAACAAAACACTTTATTATATTAAACCAGATATATGTGTCCATCTGCCTTTAAAAACTATTAACGATCCTAACTATTAACGATTTGATGTTAATTCAATAAAATGTCATTCAACAAATACAAACAATTTCCCACATAATTAACTCCATCAGATGGGAAAGATTGTTCCTCCTCCCTCAGAGGAGCAGGAAGATCTGACCAAGCTACGATGGAAGAAGAGGAGTTTTAAACCCTTCAGAGAGGAAGGGTTTAAAAAGGACGCCCCTGACCCCCCCCCCCCCCCCTTAAATGCCCCCAGTCAGTCATCATGTGACAGACAGAGAAACCACACAGGATAAGGATCAGTTAAGGCCGCAGGGGTTTCATCTAGAGAGACAGGATGCCATCGTAAACTAGGTCAGGTCTCAAGTCTCTCAAGAAAGATCACACACCCAGTTACTGAGAGACTCACAATATGTAGCTCAACAAATTCTCCCCCGACGATTTACACGCTGCATATTTGTCTGCTTGCATGTACGGTATTTACTCGTAGATAATTCTGATCAGCAGGTTTTGTTTTGGGTGGAAAGTTAGAACTTGTTAAAGCTTCATACTTATCTTGTGTTTCAGTGATTAAAGGTCACATGTCCTCTCTGGTGTCTCTCTCGTGAGATTTTACCAAAGAGTCAATATAGCGCCAGGTTTAAGGTGACTTGTGCACAGGATCGTTGGAGGCGTCAGTTTTCAACTTATTCTGGTTTTAAAAAACATTTAGAGTTCATGAGAGGAATTATTGTCAAAGTGGTGATGCAGCCAACTCGGTCGTTTCCAGCTGGTTTTCAGTCAACAAGATTCTCCAGAAGCTGCTGTAACAAGTGACCAGCAGACGCTCTTATTTATAAGCCCTTTGACTTACAATGTGCTTATGGTGAAGACGAGAGCCGTTATATTGGACCAGTGTTTTCTTTGTAAATGTGCACGTGTTTGCTGCTTGGAGGATTTATCTAAATATGTTTCTGTGCATCAACAATTTATTGTACTTGATTGTTATGTCTTCAGGGTCGAAGCATTTGACCAAAAGTCAACGTAGATACACAATTTGATGTTAAAAATAGTTTTGTGTCCTTAAACAACACAAAATGTTAAACACTATTAACGAGTTCAAATATTGACACTATTTACACAAAGTGTAAATTTAACGCTGAAACAGGGTGGATAATATAAACCCTGCACAGTGCTGATGTTGACACTGCGGGTTGAATTCACACTTGTGATGTTGCTGTGCAGATGTTGGTCTCGGGAGCCTGGAGATTCCACTTTTGTTCACATGCAGCTTTTGTTGCTTTTGTTTAACACAGACTGGGTCAAACAATCGTGATTAACAAACATTAATAATAGTCTTGTTATTTTTACTTTCTGTTTAATATAAAAACACCAATGAGTGATGTTAAAGCAAGTTTCACAGAACCACAAAATACATAATATTTCCTGTTGTACGATGGAAGACCTCGAGTTAAAGACACAAGACACAAGACACAAGACACAAGACAACATGACACCGTAACATGTCGGTGAAGCACTTTCTGTTAATGTAGAACTACAAACTTTACATTGAATATATTGTGTTGAAGCCTCGACTGGTCTGTTATTGACAGTTAAAACACTTTCATATTAAATATCATTCCAACAAAGCTTATTCTGATTTTCTGTTTCTGCGTCTCAGCGGCTTCAAACTAACAAAAGTAGAGTTTCCTCTCAAGCGTCTGCGACCAGGAAATAAACGTGGTCACTGTGGTTTGCAGCAGTTACTTTATTAATAGAAGCTCTTTCAGTGTGAAGTGGAACCGTGTTCTTCTGTTTCTGTTAAGAGTTACTGACTTTGATTTAACAATAAATATTCAGTGGAAGCTTCTTTTATTCCTCCGTCGAGGCAACGAGGACGTGATGAGGACCAGAGGCGATGCTGAGGATGTGAAAGGGATCTTTGAGTCAAAGGTGTTGATGATATTCTGATGGAAATGTGTGACGATGATGAAGCAAGGATGAAGATGATGATGGCTTTAAATATGTGGGAAATTGTTTTTATTTGTTGAATGACATTTTATTGAATTAACTTCAAGCTGTGGAACGTTACCAGTGTTTAAAGTGCAGATGGACACATTTCTCTGGTTTAATGTAATAAAGTATTTTGTTTGGTTCCTGCAGACGAGCAGGCGGAGCTGATGTTGTGACGAGACCAGTAATTAATAAATATGAGCCCACGTCACCTTTTGAAGGTAGTTACAAGTCAACCACATGGAGACATATATGGCTTTATCTTAACATCTTTGAAGTGATTGGTTCTTGCTTCGAAGGGAAGTAAAAAGTTCTCCACTCGTTTCATCGTCATACTTCTATTCTGCAGAATGAAGTCGTGCGTCGCGCTTCTCTTTGCTTCTCTGCTCACATTATGTGAAGCACAAGGTGAGGACTTGATTTTATTTACATTTAGTTGTGGTTTGGTTTTCAAGGTCAAAGCTTTTATACTGTAGCTCTATTTCTCCAATAGAAGTTGGTTTTAAAATGTATTTTTTAACTATCTGTGTTTCTTTCGTGTTGTTCCTTCTTGTACTCAGGCAGGAAGTTATCTCAGTACACAGTATGAGTATACAATATATAGATAGATATATAGTAATAATATTGTCCATATTTATATGAAGATCTGGATCCACACACACATTCAGCTTCCATTTGCAAAAGGAAAATATTCTTTGTGTCTTTTTTCATTTTCAGGTTTCATTTTAAAATCTCCCAAATGTCCACGTTTTATTCCAGTGAATATTGTAACCGTTGCAATAGAAGACGTGTGTGATACAGAGGAAACATTCACGGTGCTTTTAGACGCATTCTAACCTCTTGTTGAAACGGGCTGAACGCATCTTTCCCTCCAAGACAAATGTTGACCTTTACTCCTCTCAGAGTTTAACTCCTCATGTTCTTATTTTCTAAATGCATCCATGTTGAGTGTAGCTGATGCTGGGGGACATTAGTGTGGTGAGAGGGAGGGGACAGAGGACAAAGGGACAGAAAGACCCTGTTTGTCACAGTGGAAATACTTTGTCACGTCAAGAAGAAGAACTTTGAGCAGCAACTTGCTCTCAGTGGGTTTAGTTTCTGCTGTGAAGCTTCTCTGTGTCCTCAGGAAGAGACGGCGTGAGACATTTTAAGAGACCTCAGTTCATGTTAAGCAGTGATGAGCTGAAGGTGAACCGGTGGTTCAATGTGTAAGAAATAAAGTGAAGGGATGGAGGAACATTCAGCAATGAATGATTCATCATATACTGTGTGTGACGTTTGTTGTATCATGTGTCTACTGTTTTTACAGGAACCATTGAGACTCCTGTGTTTGTGCTGAAGGGACGTGATCTGCTCCTGAAGCTTCATGCTGATCCTCCTCAGGGGGTTTTAGCTGTTGACTGGAAAATCAATAAAACAGTCGGTTTAATAAGATTTGGTCCTAGTGGAGAAGCAAATGTCACTGGAAAGTTTGAGTTTCCTGGGAACTTCTCTGTGAAATTGAAGAATGTACAAGAGGCCGACAGTGGAGTTTATTCTGCTGTAGCAGTAACACCTTCAGGAGACAAACCAGTAGCTGAATACAAGGTCACAGTTCAAGGTGAGTCTGTAAACATTTCACTGATAGTTTCTGCCGCCATGTTTCATAAACTCTTCACACAAACCCCCCCCCCCCCCCTCCCCCTCAGGACCAGCGTCTCCAGTTAAACTGATCGTGGACCGAGTGGACTCCAGCAGCTCAGAGTCATGTGACCTCCATGTGACCTGCAGGACTCACAACTCTCACATCAGCAGCACTTTCAGATGTGTCGACCGGGTCTGCAGTCAGGAGGGAGGAGAGCGATCAGAGGTCACGACCTCTGGGGCTTCTCTCCAGGTCTACCTGCTGAACAACATGATCATCTGTAACCATAACAACCAGGTTCACTGGACACAGGACTTCAACACAACTGAACTCCTTTGCCCCTCAAATACTGGTAAGACTTAAATAGGAGACCGTTTGTAGTTGAAGACTTGGAGCGTTTCAGCCTTTCTATGTTGTAAAGAAACGATTGTGTATTTTCTGAGTGAATTCTGAGTTCTGAGCATCTCTAAAGCTCCTCGTCTGGGACGCAGGGGTTGAACACAAACTCAACCAGAAAGCACCAATGTGTTGTGTTTGTGGTGTGTTTCAGCGCTTCCCTCCGTGTTCCTGGTGAAGATGGTGGTGTTCTCTGTGGGTCTGATCATCATGGTGTCTGCCGTCATCACTGTTCACCTCGTGGACTTCAACAAGCACCAATAAAGAAATGGATGTCAAACCCCTCACGCTGCCCTGCAGGAAAGCTCCCACTTAAAGGTCCCCTTTTAGACCCTTGATGATGTTCCACTGACTCACAGCTGGTGGCAGCAACACACCAGGAGAAGAAACGAGGAAGACGAGCGCAAAGCAGCAAACATGGACACAAACACATTAGGATTTAAAGTGTTTATGAATTCAGCTTTGCAGATATTTCCAGGTGAAAGAAAGACGTAAAAACGTGGACTCAAAGATGCAATTTGGCAAGAAAAAACTTCATGTGAACATTGTTTTCCTACAAGAAAAATGTCATAGTTCAACTTTAAAACAATGATTAATGCTCCATTGATTATACACAATATATCATACACACACGTGTGGATGTAAGTAAATCTATATTTGTATGATCAAGTATACATATAAGTAACTATATGTAAGTATAAATCTTTAATACAACGTATAATAACTGCAGACGGTCTTACTTAAAATGAAAAAAATATACACGCTGCATATTTGTCTGCTTGCATGTACGTACTTACTCGTAGATAATTCTGATCAGCAGGTTTTGTTTTGGGTGGAAAGTTAAAACTTGTTAAAGCTTCATACTTATCTTGTGTTTCAGTGATTAAAGGTCACATGTCCCTCTCTGGTTTACTGTGAGTTTTTATATGTGCTGTTATTATAGTAAAGACACTTGATACACTGAATGATGACAAAATATTTTATGGAAAAATGATTTAAAATAAATTGTTGTTTCACATATTCGTCACAGTTAAAAAAGACAAAACAAAACACATTTCGGGCTCTTTTCACAAAGAGTTCAGAGGAATCTCTCAGGGTAGAAAGCACATCACACTGTGCCAACGTTACTAGTGAAGAAGATTAAAATAAGGCTCAGTGACGCAGTGGGCAAAAGGTTGCACGAGTGGCCTGTCAGGACCCATTTAAGGATTGATCACAGTATCCTAGCGCCAGGTTTAAGGTGACTTGTGCACAGGATCGTTGGAGGCGTCAGTTTTCAACTTATTCTGGTTTTAAAAAACATTTAGAGTTCATGAGAGGAATTATTGTCAAAGTGGTGATGCAGCCAACTCGGTCGTTTCCAGCTGGTTTCCAGTCAACAAGATTCTCCAGAAGCTGCTGTAACAAGTGACCAGCAGACGCTCTTATTTATAAGCCCTTTGACTTACAATGTGCTTATGGTGAAGACGAGAGCCGTTATATTGGACCAGTGTTTTCTTTGTAAATGTGCATGTGTTTGCTGCTTGGAGGATATATCTAAATAATTTTCTGTGTATCAACAATTTATGCGTTTAGGGTGTAAGAATTTCATCTTAAGTAAGCGTAGTGTGGCATCACACCGGGCCAAGTAGTAGATGGGGGCTACTTCCCCTTTAATTCCCCTTAGTTGAATCAGAGACTATATATAAGGAGACGTGCCACCTCCTCAATCCTCAATACAACTCCCGTAGGAAAACCGTAATGGCAAAGATGGCGGTTGTATGCACACGTCCCGCCCCTCCCACTGGAAAGCCAATCATCTGCTTTTTAACAGTCAAGCCGGGAAACATTTAAGCCCATCGTCTGGTTCCACTGACGCATGCGCACCGGCATTCTGGATAGAGACGCAAACTAAGGTTGGTGTCGTGAAGCCTTGCGCATGCGTAGTAACAGTAACCTGTGGGGGAAATAGGCGTTTTAAACCTTATTTTGGGGCAAGTCATCTAACTTTTTTAGCGATTATATTCTACTGCTGTTTCTATACATACATTTTTGTCTTCCGATAACCCGTGAAAAGTGCAGTTCTGACTCTCTTCCCATTCATTGAGATAGGAGGCTAGTCTTGTTAGAGCGAAAATAGCTGCCCGGAGGCGTTGCCAAGATGGCGGCGAGTGGCATTACTTTGGTTGAATTCACACTTGTGATTTTGCTGTGCAGATGTTGGTCTCGCGAGCCTGGAGATTTCGACTTGGTGAAACCTTTTGTTCACATGCATCTTTTGTTGCTTTTGTTGATGTTGAAGGGAAACAGCGGGTGAATTGGGACATGCAGTTCCTACATTTGAACACAGGGCGGCATATTACCATAGAAATGCATGCAAGTAAATGCCTGCTAATGAGAATAGGTGTGGCTGGGAAGCAGACAGGTTTTTTTTACCGCGTCGCAGGTGTCAACGAGGTGGCGTCTGATGCTGCCGAACACGCGTCCAAACATGTTCACCCTGGTGGCGTTAACACATACATTAGAGATGTGTTTTGGCCTCTTCATGGGGAACCCCCCCCCCCCCTCCTTGCTCTGAGTCACGGTACGGAGGCGGGGACTGTGATCTCGCAGATAGCATCACTTTGGTGTGTTTACCTGAGGACCTGTAGGGGCGTTTCCACACAGAGACGAGGGGAAGGATTCTTTGTAGATGCGCTTGATACGATCTGCACCTCCGGTCCGATTCATCCTGCAGTTCTTCACTTTCACTGGTGCCGACTCAGCAACTTTGTTGCTAGAATAAGTAACTTTTCTTATTACCCTGGCAAGGCTTTTTTCAAACACCACTTAGCAACAGTGTTAATTTTGGCAGCTGTTTTTGATTTAGCCTTAGTCTTTTCGACAAAAATGCTTCTTAGTCTTAGTCACATTTAATAGCCATTTTAAACTTCTTTTCTTCCCTTCTCAGGCCCACGGACCCCCTGTGTTTTATCTAAAACTGCATAATAGTCTAGCTTGGGGGTCTATAGCAGGGGGGGCACACTTTTTGACTCGTGGGCCACAATGTGTTCTAAAATTTGACACAGGGGCTAGGAACCAATGGATGAAGTGTTTGTTTTAGCGAATATAAATAACATCTGAAAATTCATTACATGAAAGGGTTTGGCTTTTACAGAAGTTTAACAGAAACTAGGGCTGTCAAAAATAGCGCGTTAACGGCGTTAATTAGTTGTTTGTTGTTAATTACGTCAATTTCTTTAACGCATTTCACGCATGCGCAGTTTGACAAATTATTCAGGTCCGGAAAGTACCTGTTCCTCTAGTCTAGAAAATGCACTTCATCTTACACAACACATTACTGCCACCTGCAGGCATAAATCAGTACTCATCACAATAGATACTCGTTACCATTGGGAGCTGGAGGCGAGATGTTTTTTTCCACATAAAAACGCGACAGATGACTCAAATTGTGCAAAAATGTGGTAGGCCACTGTTATGATTTGACTACATTTATTGCTTTCAATAAATTGTTCAATTGTTCAATTGAATACTGTAAATTGTACATCCTGGTTGAGAGGAATGCCAAAGAGAAAGCAATGGGACATTACAAAGACAAATATTATGGTGTGTAATATGTTTCAGCTTGATTTAAACCACCATTATTTGGCTGTGTTAATAAACAGACATAATATGAAAATGATGTATCTGTGTCCTGTTATTTATCTTTTGGTATGCATTTCAGAAAGAAAAAATGTTTAGGATTCATGGGTAACTGCAAATAGTGATTAATCATGATTAATCCACTGAAAATTCTGATTAATTTGATTAAACATTTTAATCATTTGACAGTGTCACGGTTGGGTCCTTTATTGTAAAGTTTCATGTTTCTGGTTTCCCTGGGTAACTTCAGTTCCTGCCTTGTCCTGTCTCTCCTTGTGATTGTCTGAGTGATTCCACCTGTTTACAATCACCTGCACCTCCCTTGTGTATTGAAGTCCTGTCAATCTGTCCAGTGTCGCGTCAGTGTCTATCTTGTCTTGGTGGTATGTGTTCCTGATCCTCCCGTGAGTTTTTTGTCCGTTTGGAAATTCTTGGTTTGCCCTTTTGGAGATTAATAACCCTTTTCATTTGCAAGTCTGCCCTTGTGTCTCACTACTTCCGGTCCTCACCTCCACCTCGACACCCGATCCTGACAGACAGCCCTAGTAGAATTCATTTATTTTTAAGGCAGTTCAACACATTTCAAAGAGTGTAAAGCTCCTGGACTTCATGAGGACCAGGGACCTAAACGCAACACTTTGTTGTCTTTGTCTGTTTACTTGCGATGCTTTTGACATCGGAAACTTCATGGTCCTTTATTGTTTCCACTGTGAAGTTGCTTGTCCCAACAAAAGAGACCCCTTAATCGCCCTACAACCGTTGCAATACAATCTTTTTGGGGCTGGATCATGAAGCCGCCATTCTCAACTGGACCCCCACTTTTAACAGTCTTTTCTTTCTCTTTCTTTTATGGTTTCATGACCAGTTTTATTTGAGTGTAGCCATTAGCAAGGGGGGTTTGACCAGCTGGTGCGCTAATCCAGATCGCTGATCGGCTCAGCTGAGCACATCAAGGTTGTGTGTTGAACCTGGTTCTTCCTGCGGGTCGTCATGTCAGGCAGGGTGCAGTCTTGGCGAACATGTGATGAGAAGAGGGCCTCCAGCATCTATTAGACTCGGACACATGGCAGAAAAACAAACCCACACTGGTCATCTGTCACGGAAGCGCTCGAGAGAGAAAGGCGAACAGGGAATTAGTTGCAAGGACCAGGCTTTATTTTGCACAGGGGTGACTGGGGCTGAGCCCCGCAGTAGTCAAAATCAAAGTAACAAAGAATACCAAAATCCAAACGCACAGAAGATATTGTAGCTAAACTAGTTCAGAGGAATCAAAGTACCAATAAAAGATGTCAAAACTCTCAAGTCAACAAAGTGCAACAGAAATACAAAGTAACAACTCAATGAAGAAAAACCAGAGAGTACTCAACTTAAATAGGGAAATGAATCCACCAGTGTCCAAAACATAGTTCGAGGGAAAACTGAGCAACTTTCAAAATTAGTCCAGGAGACCACAGGGACCCGCCACCTCTTCACTCTGCGCTCGCTCGACTTCACGTACGCCTTCACACAGACCCGCAGCGCAGCTCCGGACATCCACACCACCCTCAAAGTTAAAACAAACTGTGCCCCTAAAAGGATCACCTAAGTCGGACACTTTGAGGTGGAGGTCCTGAGCTGCGCTGTGGGTCTGTGTGAAGTGTCCGATTTGTGTGATCGTTTTCCGGGCACACTTTTTTTTTATCTTTGAGGGTGGTGTGGAGGTCCGGGTTTGGCCTGTGGGTCTTTGTGAAGTGTCCGGTTTAGGCGATACTTTTTGGGGCACAGTGTGTCCAATGCAGGTGCCTCTTTTAGCCTGAATGCTGCAAACTTCAACAACTCGCTATAAGCTTCCGCGATGCTGAGAAGTTCTACTAGCAATCACCTTCTGAGTTTTTATACCCTTTTTATTCCTCTAAGTCAGTTCATAACATGTTCAGTTTTATTCTACTGAGAGAACAATTTGCAGGCAACCCAAAATCTTTTGTCCACTCGGGCAAAAACTCTAGAGATTGATCTCCATATTTCTGTCTCATCAAATCCACAATGGGCCCCTCCGGAGGACTCATTTTCTTTTTACTTTGCCCGCCTCCCATCTTTCAGGCGTGGAAGTATACTTATTCCTTTTAAATATAGTCGTCACTATAAGTCTCGATTTTCTTTTTTACCTCGAAAAAATGCAAGTTAAAACCCAAACCGAAAATATCGGTCAATAAATATAGGTCAAGGGCGCAAATATCTGTTTTCAGATTCTTATCCGAAACACAATATTGTTCCTATCTTCCTGTTAGGTCAAGGGCTGGATAATGCGATTTCAGGAGTTTGTCTGAATGCAATCGTTAGTTCGCAAAATCACTTCCTATCTTCCCCTCGGTCAAGGGTCACAACCAGCAGTTGCTCCCTGTCTTCCCCCGGGTCAAAGGTCACAATTCTTACGGTCTCAGTGCTACTGCCTTATTATACTTCGTACCCCGTAAACTGCCCTTCTCTTCCCAAAGTGAAAAGTTGGATGCTGATGGAACCCGAAATACTTTGTCTTGATTTTATATATATACACAATTATATACACATTCTCAAATAACCGGAAAAAGACAAGTTATCATCGTAAGAGACCTAATCAATAAGCATTATGTGCTTCCTTTTTTAGATAAAAAAAATAAAAAACATTAGCGTTATCTCAAAGTACTAAATACCCTTTTTTTAAATCTATTATCACCCGTTACAATTCAGAAACCCCCGTTTGAAAATCAGAATATCAACTTCTCACCGATTTCTGTGAAAAATCTTCCTTGTTCGGATCGTGTTGAAGCCAATCAGGCCCCTTTTGGTCGCCGGACCCGTCTCTCTGAAGAATCTGAGCTTTGGAGCAGAATAACAGAATAATCCTGAAGAGGCCTCCTTCCCGGACGTCCACAGAGCCATGACGGAACTTCCAACGATCCCACTTCTGACACCAATTGTGATGGAACATTTTTGCACAGTCGATCGTAGAATAAGAAACAAAGGCTCTGAATCAAATATGTCTTTCTCCGTTAATTTCCTTGCGAGGGAAAAAGGTCACAACAGCTACGTGCTCTGCAGACTGCCATGAAGCCCTTTCTGCTCCCCCACCGAGACAAAACGTTCTTATACTCTTCAGTTACAGTTACACGTGGCTTCAACAGGAAAACTCGTTTACATCCAACACATGTGAACCAGCTTGTTGAGTCTCTGGTACCAGGACACTGGGGACATTCTATCAGTGTCGGACACCTCCGCTCTTTTCCCGTGGCCTTGCCATCCCAGCACTTGCAATTAATAAACTGGTTATAAGTTGAAGAGTTACATATCATTTTTCCATTATATAATTTTCAGCATCGACAATTTCCCACTAAAATCGGTTTGAAAATCGAAGTAAGAAGAAGAACATTTTGACTTTAACTTTGGAGCGGAGGCTCCAGCACATGAGCACTCCCGGGCCAGCAACACATCGGTGGATGAGGCAGAACATGTTGTGATTGTTCTCGGCGGCAGAATATTATAGTTATTCAATATATTCTGGGATGTTACTCTTCATCTTCTTTATCGAGCCAACCTTAGAGGGTTTTCTACTGTTGTTGCGGCCGGCCAATAGACGGCAATGGCGAGTCGACCCGGGAGCCCCTCCTCAAGTCCCCCAAACAGGAAAGATGATATTAAATTGTGTAACACGGGTAGATTAAATCCAGCGCCTGCTTGTATCGACAGGCGTGTGACATTCCTCCTCTGCTGTATTGCACCCGTCTGATGCAGTCGGGTGCCAGATGTCTTTATTTCCTCAGATACTTATTTTCGATACAGCTACTAAATAGAGCCGTTTACACGACCGACGTTTTAATTTCGTAAGGAAGAAGAAGAACAGGGGTAATTGGTATATGTGAATTATATATTAACTCCCCTAAGTTGAATGCAGCTATAATACATTTATTAAAAAACGCCTGTGCTTTCCTATCTGGGAATGAAAAATGGAATGAAGGGATTTCACATTTCAACACACTGACATTTGCACAGTTTTTCTTACAAATCAATAAAGATGATACACATTTAGCTGTGGATAAATTCTCCCCTCACGAACATTTCACGCGCCAGTAAGAACAGGAGGAGAAACTGGTTGAGCCGGAATACAAAGGAATGTTTTAACGAGCTGGTAGCTGTTCGTGCACGTTCAGTGGAATTGTGACCAACCCAAGATTCCAGTTAAGAAAGCGAATAACGCAACGTTTCCTACATTTATCCTGTAGGTCAAGTTATAAATCCACCCGGGTTCTTTTTCTGTCAACGTCTGAAATATAATAGTGTTGTATTTTTTCAGAGGCAGAGACCAGTGGACAGTCCTCCACAGCCTTTTGTTAACGTAGAAAAACATGTGTTTCATTGGGTTGTTAGAGTATTTACAGTATTACAGGTCGTGTGGTATAATATTTATTGTAGAAGATTAGACCCTAACGTAGAATACAACTTCCAGGTGAATTATTTTCATCATCAAATTTAATTTTGCAGCTTTGCTGCTCAGTTTGTGGAGAGACTAATGATAGATAAGAGAATGAGTTTGGAATAATATGATTGCTTTTCCTGTGTCACACTGCTTTACTCTACATTTATGAAGCTGACTCGCAGAATGTGTTTTGAAAATGAGGAAAATGAAGTCGAGGACGATTAAAGTGCAGGAAAAACATTTTAGTCCTACTGACGGGTGACAGATGCTCTTTATTTGCACTAGAATGTTCCATCACAAAACAATTTAATTGTTGCATCAATTTGTTTCAGTCGCAGCAGCTGGTGTGAACACCACGGCACCAGGGGGCAGCGCAGGTAACGGGACGTCTTCTTTGCTAATTTAATTCATCAGCTACAGATCCGATTGTTTAGAAAGTCTCCATTGTAGCTCATTTCTGTGTTGCTGCACGGTCGGATGTTTAGAACAACAGCTGATGTAGACAGTCATCATCATTAGTTTTCCTCATCTGTTGTTTTAGATGAAACTCAATTGAATGAAATTCATTTTAGATCTGCAGATTGTGTGTTTTTTTATGTCGTCCCCTGGATGAGTTTATTTTTCTCTTCACAGAGCTGACCGGATGATAGGGCCCGCAGGGTGAAAAGTATGCTTCAATTTATTAAAGTGGTGTTGGTCAATCCTGGTTTGCTGAGATGCTGAGCAGTTACGGGACTTAAGGAATGTCAGTTGCAAGGAGCAACAAAGAAGAAACCACAGGGGGTGAAGTGACACCTAAGTGACCCTTCCTTGTGACTGCCTGGTCAAACAGTGACCTAACAGATGTGACTCAGGATACGGGTCAATAAAAGTATCTGTGAAATCTCTTTGTTTAGATAGGATGCCCCCGGGACTCGGACAAGTGACCGGTTTCAAGGAATGACCCACAGTAAAAAGTGCTTTTGAAGTATGCTTTAACAGCTGGCCGGAGCAGGGGTAAAGCCCTGCCCTCGTATGTAAATCTGTTATTTTCTGTGAACTTTTTGAATAAAACTCGGAGGTCCGAGGAGCTTCGGCGGATGTCGGCACGGCAAGCGCGGTGTGGCTAGAATCCCCTTTGCAAAGTAATACGACTTGTCTGTGGTTTTGTTCTCACCTCTCTGATGATAACTGAAAATACCGGACACCGGATTAATAGAGTGACCAACGTCAGGGTTATTTTGGATGAGCTCCTTGCTGAAGGAGTCGTCTCTCAGAGGAGTTATGATGAAGTCATGGCTATGGATCAGATGAGGAAGCTCTACATGCGTTGTCTGGACGCTGCGGGACGTGCCGTCAAAGAAGTCTTCTACAAAAGCCTCCAGAAACATGAGCCATTTCTCATAAAGGATCTCCAGAAAAATCAGTGAATGTTCACCCATCTTTAGTGCAAATGGTTTAACTGGGGCCATTTTCAATTTTTTAACGACTGTTTTTAATATATTTGTATTACAAGGTTGCAATAACACAAGTAGTTTCTGTATGTGTTGATTATTGATTTTTGCACTAAATGTTATACATAACTATTATATAATCAAGTTACTAAGATTTTCATATTTCCGACAGCACCTAAATGCGTCTCCACTATTTCCCTGAGCGGAAAAGAAGAGAACCCTCCTTTCGCCTTTCTCAGCTTGAATGGCAACATTTGTTCGGCAGTTTGCGATCTTTCGGTGAAAAATGCCCCCCAAAACCGCGAATAAAGAATAAAGGTTGGCGGACATTTTATATGAGCAGTTTAAAGGCACACCGTGCAACATTTTTCAGTTAATTAATATGTTCCATACCGTTTTGGATGATTAAATAAGTCATTTCAGGTCGAACAAAGGTTTTCTCAGCCCCCTCGGGGTCTGTAGGGGAAATACCGCAATTGCAACTGCAGGAGTGTCGGGTCGCCCCCACAGAGTCTTGCTTTACGGCGTGAGAGGGGAGGCTGCGGACTTCAGCCGTACACTCCTGGGCTTGTGGCGCAGTGGTGATATTTGTGCAGTTATCATGTCGGAGCAGGCAAGAAAGAGGAAAAGGGCTCTGGACAGAGAGAGGACTCGTACACGGGTGAACATCGGGCAATACGCCTTTTCGGAATGGCGAGAGCTCAAAGAGAAAGAAGGCTGCACGGCTGTTTGCGTTGAACTAATGAAGTTTTTTCTTGCCAAAATGCATCTTTGAGTCCACGTTTTTACGTCTTTCTTTCACCTGGAAATATCTGCAAAGCTGAATTTATAAATACTTTAAATCCTAATGTGTTTGCGTCCATGTTTGCTGCTTTGCGCTCGTCTTCCTCGTTTCTTCTCCTGGTGTGTTGCTGCCACCAGCTGTGAGTCAGTGGAACATCATCAAGGGTCTAAAAGGGGACCTTTAAGTGGGAGCTTTCCTGCAGGGCAGCGTGAGGGGTTTGACATCCATTTCTTTATTGGTGCTTGTTGAAGTCCACGAGGTGAACAGTGATGACGGCAGACACCATGATGATCAGACCCACAGAGAACACCACCATCTTCACCAGGAACACGGAGGGAAGCGCTGAACCTGAAACACACCACAGTGAACACACACATGGCAGATTTTTACACTGACTACTTTGAATCTTTTTAAAGTTTACATTGTGAAACAAGTTGAAAGTTCTACATCATTGATCTGAAACAATCGATGACTTTCCTCCAACAATCCCGTCATTGGCAACGAGCTCCCAAACATCTCGGTCGACCCCTGATTTGTAATCCAGTCGTACCTGAACCGTGTGGCTCCATCGATGCGTCTCTGACCCGACAGACCACGTGACTACAGCTACAGCCAAGGACATCCATCAGGAGTCCCGTTATGAACCATAGCTCCATCCTATTTACTCCGGTCCTTTGCTTTCACATTCATTGATCAATACCGCTCTACCGCCACAAGATGGCGACATCATCCAACAAAAACAAACCCAAACCCTTTACGACTTCTCTGCCTCGGCGACTCAAAGCCAGTGACGTCATCTGTGGAGGGACAGAGGACAAATGTCTTGAAATGCATTACGTCATCCTCCACTAACATGATTCTATATGTCGGTGCGCTCTGGTCAATGTAAACAGGAACTGTACATTATGGCTCAATACACTACACCCCGTGACTCACTCTCAACTAATCAGGATGCTTGATTTCTTCCAGCGTGTCTGTGAATGTGACTTAAGTCACGAGGCTCAGCGCGCGTCACCGTCCAGCTGCGTTGGACCGTTCTCGGGGGGTTTCCGGTGTGTTGGTGGTGTCATGTGACTTTTTGCTTTTTGTAATAACTCTTTTTGTCCACTAGATGGAGACTCGTGCACCGATGTTGGTCTCGGGAGCCTGGAGATTTCCACTTGGTGAAACCTTTTTTTTTTGTTGATCTTGAGGGAAACGCCGGGTGAATTGGGACATGCAGTTCCTACATTTGAACACAGGGTGGCACATTACCATAGAAATGCATCTGAGTAAGTGGCTGCTAATGAGAACAGGTGTGGCTGCGGAGCAGACAGGTTTTTTTACTGCGTCGCAGGTGTCGACGAGGAGGCGTCTGATGCTGCGTGGTGCCTGTAACCAACACATGTGACGGGATGCAAGGACAGTGACGTCAGTGCTCGTATGCAGAGCACGGATTAAAATGACTAACAGACAGACAGACAGACAGACAGACAGACACACACACACACACACACACACACACACACACACACACACACACACACACACACTGGACAGTGACTTTTGTTTATGCCCAAACACGCGTCCAAACATGTTCACCCTGGTGGCTTTAACACAGACGTTGGAGATGTGTTTGGGCCTGTGATCTCGCAGATAGCATCACTTTGGTGTGTTTACCTGAGGACCTGTAGGGGCGTTTCCAGACAGAGACGAGGGGAAGGATTCTTTGTAGATGCGCTTGATACGATCTGCACCTCCGGTCCGATTCATCCTGCAGTTCTTCACTTTCACTGGTGCCGACTCAGCAACTTTGTTGCTAGAATAAGTAACTTTTCTTATTACCCTGGCAAGGCTTTTTTCAAACACCACTTAGCAACAGTGTTAATTTTGGCAGCTGTTTTTCATTTAGTTTTAGTCTTTTCGACAAAAATGCATGTTAGTATTAGTCACATTTAGTCATTTTAATCCTTCTCAGTTTTTAGTCACATTTAATAGCCCTGTGTTGTTTCTACAACTGCATAATAGTCTAGCTTGCAGTACTTAGGTTGTCCATTAGGGGGTCTATAGCAGGGGGGGCACACTTTTTGACTCGCGGGCCACAATGTGTTCTAAAATTGGACGGAGGGGCCGGGAACCAATGGAAGAAATGTTAGCGAATATAAATGACATGTAAAAAAATCATTGCGTGAAAGGATTTGGCTTTTAACGTGTGTAATTAAGTTCCTGGACTTCATGAGGATCAGGGACCTAAAGGCAACACTTTGTTGTCTTTGTCTGTTTACTTGCGATGCTTTTGAAATCGGAAACTTCATGGTCCTTTATTGGTTCCACTGTGAAGTTGCTTGTCCCAACAAAAGAGATCCTTTAACCGTCCTACAAGCGGTGCAATACATTGTTTTTGGGGCTGGATCATGAAGCCGCCGTTCTCAACTGGACCCCCACTTTTTATTCAACAGACTTTTCTTTCTCTTTTTCTCCTCTTTATTTTATGGTTTCATGACCAGTTCTGTTCTCTTGTGTCACCTCTGCCTGTCACGTGTGTTGCTTAGTAACGGCGGTTTAACACCTCTTTTCTCACGTTGTGAAGTGTGAACTGGTTGAAGTGTTAAACGGGTCTTCATCTCCTCGCACGCCGGCCTCTGAAGTTCCGCGGCTTTAGCCTGCTGACAGTCAGACTGAGACCGATGAGCTGATCGGTTCATCCGCATCGGTGCACAAGAACCACCGGTACATGTGTTCCGTTACTCCCTCATACAGAAGAAAAGATCTCTATTGGCCCTGTAAACTAGCATCAAGGAGGAGCAGGTCCTCCGCAGCAACACAAGAACCAATCACATACTGTGTGTGGTCTCCTGACATTAATGCAGACG
>JAHWDR010000128.1:0-49657 GCA_021346845.1 Apeltes quadracus
CCTTTGTGTCCGTTTTAGGCATTATGTCACTGAAAAAGCCTTGAAATTGAGGAAAATGAAACAACTTTGTTGGACCAAATCTGGGTGAAAAAAAGTATTCAGAAATGGTGATAGCTTCATAAAACTATTATTTGTGTAATCCTGAGGCAGTAGGTAGATGAAAACTCTGTCAACTAATGCATTCTCCTATGTGGTCCGTTTAAGGCATTATCTGACTGCGAGGAAGCCTTTAAATGAAGAAAAAAGAAAACAACTTTGTTGGACCAAATCTGGGTGAAAAAAAGTATTCAGAAATGATGATAGCTTCATGAAACTATATTTGTGTAATCCTGAGGCAGTAGGTAGATGAAAACTCTGTCAACTAATGCAATCTCCTTTGTGGTCCGTTTTAGGCATTATGTCACTGCGAAAAAGCCTTGAAATTGAGGAAAAGGAAACAACTTTGTTGGACCAAATCTGGGTGAAAAAAAGTATTCAGAAATGATGATAGCTTCATAAAACTATTATTTGTGTAATCCTGAGGCAGTAGGTAGATGAAAACTCTGTCAACTAATGCATTCTCCTATGTGGTCCGTTTTAGGCATTATCTGACTGCGAGGAAGCCTTTAAATAAAGAAAAAAGAAAACAACTTTGTTGGACCAAATCCGGGTGAACAAAGTATTCAGAAATGATGATAGCTTCATGAAACTATACTTGTGTAATCCTGAGGCAGTAGGTAGATGAAAACTTTGTTAACTAATGCATTCTCCTTTGTGGTCCCTTTTAGGCATTATGTCACTGCGAAAAAGCCTTGAAATTGAGGAAAAGGAAACAACTTTGTTGGACCAAATCTGGGTGAAAAAAAGTATTCAGAAATGATGATAGCTTCATAAAACTATTATTTGTGTAATCCTGAGGCAGTAGGTAGATGAAAACTCTGTCAACTAATGAGCCTAATGAGCCTAATGAGACACAAAGGAGAATTCCTTTGTGTCCGTTTTAGGCATTATGTCACTGAAAAAGCCTTGAAATTGAGGAAAATGAAACAACTTTGTTGGACCAAATCTGGGTGAAAAAAAGTATTCAGAAATGGTGATAGCTTCATAAAACTATTATTTGTGTAATCCTGAGGCAGTAGGTAGATGAAAACTCTGTCAACTAATGCATTCTCCTATGTGGTCCGTTTAAGGCATTATCTGACTGCGAGGAAGCCTTTAAATGAAGAAAAAAGAAAACAACTTTGTTGGACCAAATCTGGGTGAAAAAAAGTATTCAGAAATGATGATAGCTTCATGAAACTATATTTGTGTAATCCTGAGGCAGTAGGTAGATGAAAACTCTGTCAACTAATGCAATCTCCTTTGTGGTCCGTTTTAGGCATTATGTCACTGCGAAAAAGCCTTGAAATTGAGGAAAAGGAAACAACTTTGTTGGACCAAATCTGGGTGAAAAAAAGTATTCAGAAATGATGATAGCTTCATAAAACTATTATTTGTGTAATCCTGAGGCAGTAGGTAGATGAAAACTCTGTCAACTAATGCATTCTCCTATGTGGTCCGTTTTAGGCATTATCTGACTGCGAGGAAGCCTTTAAATGAAGAAAAAAGAAAACAACTTTGTTGGACCAAATCTGGGTGAAAAAAAGTATTCAGAAATGATGATAGCTTCATAAAACTATTATTTGTGTAATCCTGAGGCAGTAGGTAGATGAAAACTCTGTTAACTAATGCATTCTCCTATGTGGTCCGTTTTAGGCATTATCTGACTGCGAGGAAGCCTATAAATGAAGAAAAAAGAAAACAACTTTGTTGGACCAAATCCGGGTGAACAAAGTATTCAGAAATGATGATAGCTTCATGAAACTATACTTGTGTAATCCTGAGGCAGTAGGTAGATGAAAACTGTGTTAACTAATGCATTCTCCTTTGTGGTCCCTTTTAGGCATTATGTCACTGCGAAAAAGCCTTGAAATTGAGGAAAAGGAAACAACTTTGTTGGACCAAATCTGGGTGAAAAAAAGTATTCAGAAATGATGATAGCTTCATAAAACTATTATTTGTGTAATCCTGAGGCAGTAGGTAGATGAAAACTCTGTCAACTAATGAGCCTAATGAGCCTAATGAGACACAAAGGAGAATTCCTTTGTGTCCGTTTTAGGCATTATGTCACTGAAAAAGCCTTGAAATTGAGGAAAATGAAACAACTTTGTTGGACCAAATCTGGGTGAAAAAAAGTATTCAGAAATGGTGATAGCTTCATAAAACTATTATTTGTGTAATCCTGAGGCAGTAGGTAGATGAAAACTCTGTCAACTAATGCATTCTCCTATGTGGTCCGTTTAAGGCATTATCTGACTGCGAGGAAGCCTTTAAATGAAGAAAAAAGAAAGCAACTTTGTTGGACCAAATCTGGGTGAACAAAGTATTCAGAAATGATGATTGCTTCATGAAACTATATTTGTGTAATCCTGAGGCAGTAGGTAGATGAAAACTCTGTCAACTAATGCAATCTCCTTTGTGGTCCGTTTTAGGCATTATGTCACTGCGAAAAAGCCTTGAAATTGAGGAAAAGGAAACAACTTTGTTGGACCAAATCTGGGTGAAAAAAAGTATTCAGAAATGATGATAGCTTCATAAAACTATTATTTGTGTAATCCTGAGGCAGTAGGTAGATGAAAACTCTGTCAACTAATGCATTCTCCTATGTGGTCCGTTTTAGGCATTATCTGACTGCGAGGAAGCCTTTAAATAAAGAAAAAAGAAAACAACTTTGTTGGACCAAATCCGGGTGAACAAAGTATTCAGAAATGATGATAGCTTCATGAAACTATACTTGTGTAATCCTGAGGCAGTAGGTAGATGAAAACTTTGTTAACTAATGCATTCTCCTTTGTGGTCCCTTTTAGGCATTATGTCACTGCGAAAAAGCCTTGAAATTGAGGAAAAGGAAACAACTTTGTTGGACCAAATCTGGGTGAAAAAAAGTATTCAGAAATGATGATAGCTTCATAAAACTATTATTTGTGTAATCCTGAGGCAGTAGGTAGATGAAAACTCTGTCAACTAATGAGCCTAATGAGCCTAATGAGACACAAAGGAGAATTCCTTTGTGTCCGTTTTAGGCATTATGTCACTGAAAAAGCCTTGAAATTGAGGAAAATGAAACAACTTTGTTGGACCAAATCTGGGTGAAAAAAAGTATTCAGAAATGGTGATAGCTTCATAAAACTATTATTTGTGTAATCCTGAGGCAGTAGGTAGATGAAAACTCTGTCAACTAATGCATTCTCCTATGTGGTCCGTTTAAGGCATTATCTGACTGCGAGGAAGCCTTTAAATGAAGAAAAAAGAAAACAACTTTGTTGGACCAAATCTGGGTGAAAAAAAGTATTCAGAAATGATGATAGCTTCATGAAACTATATTTGTGTAATCCTGAGGCAGTAGGTAGATGAAAACTCTGTCAACTAATGCAATCTCCTTTGTGGTCCGTTTTAGGCATTATGTCACTGCGAAAAAGCCTTGAAATTGAGGAAAAGGAAACAACTTTGTTGGACCAAATCTGGGTGAAAAAAAGTATTCAGAAATGATGATAGCTTCATAAAACTATTATTTGTGTAATCCTGAGGCAGTAGGTAGATGAAAACTCTGTCAACTAATGCATTCTCCTATGTGGTCCGTTTTAGGCATTATCTGACTGCGAGGAAGCCTTTAAATAAAGAAAAAAGAAAACAACTTTGTTGGACCAAATCCGGGTGAACAAAGTATTCAGAAATGATGATAGCTTCATGAAACTATACTTGTGTAATCCTGAGGCAGTAGGTAGATGAAAACTTTGTTAACTAATGCATTCTCCTTTGTGGTCCCTTTTAGGCATTATGTCACTGCGAAAAAGCCTTGAAATTGAGGAAAAGGAAACAACTTTGTTGGACCAAATCTGGGTGAAAAAAAGTATTCAGAAATGATGATAGCTTCATAAAACTATTATTTGTGTAATCCTGAGGCAGTAGGTAGATGAAAACTCTGTCAACTAATGAGCCTAATGAGCCTAATGAGACACAAAGGAGAATTCCTTTGTGTCCGTTTTAGGCATTATGTCACTGAAAAAGCCTTAAAATTGAGGAAAATGAAACAACTTTGTTGGACCAAATCTGGGTGAAAAAAAGTATTCAGAAATGATGATAGCTTCATAAAACTATTATTTGTGTAATCCTGAGGCAGTAGGTAGATGAAAACTCTGTCAACTAATGCATTCTCCTATGTGGTCCGTTTTAGCCATTATCTGACTGCGAGGAAGCCTTTAAATAAAGAAAAAAGAAAACAACTTTGTTGGACCAAATCCGGGTGAACAAAGTATTCAGAAATGATGATAGCTTCATGAAACTATACTTGTGTAATCCTGAGGCAGTAGGTAGATGAAAACTTTGTTAACTAATGCATTCTCCTTTGTGGTCCCTTTTAGGCATTATGTCACTGCGAAAAAGCCTTGAAATTGAGGAAAAGGAAACAACTTTGTTGGACCAAATCTGGGTGAAAAAAAGTATTCAGAAATGATGATAGCTTCATAAAACTATTATTTGTGTAATCCTGAGGCAGTAGGTAGATGAAAACTCTGTCAACTAATGAGCCTAATGAGCCTAATGAGACACAAAGGAGAATTCCTTTGTGTCCGTTTTAGGCATTATGTCACTGAAAAAGCCTTGAAATTGAGGAAAATGAAACAACTTTGTTGGACCAAATCTGGGTGAAAAAAAGTATTCAGAAATGGTGATAGCTTCATAAAACTATTATTTGTGTAATCCTGAGGCAGTAGGTAGATGAAAACTCTGTCAACTAATGCATTCTCCTATGTGGTCCGTTTAAGGCATTATCTGACTGCGAGGAAGCCTTTAAATGAAGAAAAAAGAAAGCAACTTTGTTGGACCAAATCTGGGTGAACAAAGTATTCAGAAATGATGATTGCTTCATGAAACTATATTTGTGTAATCCTGAGGCAGTAGGTAGATGAAAACTCTGTCAACTAATGCAATCTCCTTTGTGGTCCGTTTTAGGCATTATGTCACTGCGAAAAAGCCTTGAAATTGAGGAAAAGGAAACAACTTTGTTGGACCAAATCTGGGTGAAAAAAAGTATTCAGAAATGATGATAGCTTCATAAAACTATTATTTGTGTAATCCTGAGGCAGTAGGTAGATGAAAACTCTGTCAACTAATGAGCCTAATGAGCCTAATGAGACACAAAGGAGAATTCCTTTGTGTCCGTTTTAGGCATTATGTCACTGAAAAAGCCTTGAAATTGAGGAAAATGAAACAACTTTGTTGGACCAAATCTGGGTGAAAAAAAGTATTCAGAAATGGTGATAGCTTCATAAAACTATTATTTGTGTAATCCTGAGGCAGTAGGTAGATGAAAACTCTGTCAACTAATGCATTCTCCTATGTGGTCCGTTTAAGGCATTATCTGACTGCGAGGAAGCCTTTAAATGAAGAAAAAAGAAAGCAACTTTGTTGGACCAAATCTGGGTGAACAAAGTATTCAGAAATGATGATTGCTTCATGAAACTATATTTGTGTAATCCTGAGGCAGTAGGTAGATGAAAACTCTGTCAACTAATGCAATCTCCTTTGTGGTCCGTTTTAGGCATTATGTCACTGCGAAAAAGCCTTGAAATTGAGGAAAAGGAAACAACTTTGTTGGACCAAATCTGGGTGAAAAAAAGTATTCAGAAATGATGATAGCTTCATAAAACTATTATTTGTGTAATCCTGAGGCAGTAGGTAGATGAAAACTCTGTCAACTAATGCATTCTCCTATGTGGTCCGTTTTAGGCATTATCTGACTGCGAGGAAGCCTTTAAATAAAGAAAAAAGAAAACAACTTTGTTGGACCAAATCCGGGTGAACAAAGTATTCAGAAATGATGATAGCTTCATGAAACTATACTTGTGTAATCCTGAGGCAGTAGGTAGATGAAAACTTTGTTAACTAATGCATTCTCCTTTGTGGTCCCTTTTAGGCATTATGTCACTGCGAAAAAGCCTTGAAATTGAGGAAAAGGAAACAACTTTGTTGGACCAAATCTGGGTGAAAAAAAGTATTCAGAAATGATGATAGCTTCATAAAACTATTATTTGTGTAATCCTGAGGCAGTAGGTAGATGAAAACTCTGTCAACTAATGAGCCTAATGAGCCTAATGAGACACAAAGGAGAATTCCTTTGTGTCCGTTTTAGGCATTATGTCACTGAAAAAGCCTTGAAATTGAGGAAAATGAAACAACTTTGTTGGACCAAATCTGGGTGAAAAAAAGTATTCAGAAATGGTGATAGCTTCATAAAACTATTATTTGTGTAATCCTGAGGCAGTAGGTAGATGAAAACTCTGTCAACTAATGCATTCTCCTATGTGGTCCGTTTAAGGCATTATCTGACTGCGAGGAAGCCTTTAAATGAAGAAAAAAGAAAGCAACTTTGTTGGACCAAATCTGGGTGAACAAAGTATTCAGAAATGATGATTGCTTCATGAAACTATATTTGTGTAATCCTGAGGCAGTAGGTAGATGAAAACTCTGTCAACTAATGCAATCTCCTTTGTGGTCCGTTTTAGGCATTATGTCACTGCGAAAAAGCCTTGAAATTGAGGAAAAGGAAACAACTTTGTTGGACCAAATCTGGGTGAAAAAAAGTATTCAGAAATGATGATAGCTTCATAAAATTATTATTTGTGTAATGCTGAGGCAGTAGGTAGATGAAAACTCTGTCAACTAATGCATTCTCCTATGTGGTCCGTTTTAGGCATTATCTGACTGCGAGGAAGCCTTTAAATAAAGAAAAAAGAAAACAACTTTGTTGGACCAAATCTGGGTGAAAAAAAGTATTCAGAAATGATGATAGCTTCATAAAACTATTATTTGTGTAATCCTGAGGCAGTAGGTAGATGAAAACTCTGTTAACTAATGCATTCTCTTTTGTGGTCTCTATTAGGCATTATGTCACTGCGAAAAAGCCTTGAAATTGAGGAAAAGGAAACAACTTTGTTGGACCAAATCTGGGTGAAAAAAAGTATTCAGAAATGATGATAGCTTCATAAAACTATTATTTGTGTAATCCTGAGGCAGTAGGTAGATGAAAACTCTGTCAACTAATGCATTCTCCTTTGTGTCCGTTTTAGGCATTATGTCACTGCGAAAAAGCCTTGAAATTGAGGAAAATGAAACAACTTTGTTGGACAAAATCTGGGTGATAATAGTATTCAGAAATGATGATAGCTTCATAAAACTATTATTTGTGTAATCCTGAGGCAGTAGGTAGATGAAAACTCTGTCAACTAATGCATTCTACTATGTGGTCCGTTTTAGGCATTATCTGACTGAGAGGAAGCCTTTAAATGAAGAAAAAAGAAAACAACTTTGTTGGACCAAATCCGGGTGAACAAAGTATTCAGAAATGATGATAGCTTCATAAAACTATTATTTGTGTAATCCTGAGGCAGTAGGTAGATGAAAACTCTGTCAACTAATGCATTCTCCTATGTGGTCCGTTTTAGGCATTATCTGACTGCGAGGAAGCCTATAAATTAAGAAAAAGAAAACAACTTTGTTGGACCAAATCCGGGTGAACAAAGTATTCAGAAATGATGATAGCTTCATGAAACTATACTTGTGTAATCCTGAGGCAGTAGGTAGATGAAAACTTTGTTAACTAATGCATTCTCCTTTGTGTTCCCTTTTCGGCATTATGACACTGCAAAAAAGCCTTGAAATTGAGGAAAAGGAAACAACTTTGTTGGACCAAATCTGGGTGAAAAAAAGTATTCAGAAATGATGATAGCTTCATAAAACTATTATTTGTGTAATCCTGAGGCAGTAGGTAGATGAAAACTCTGTCAACTAATGCATTCTCCTATGTGGTCCGTTTAAGGCATTATCTGACTGCGAGGAAACCTTTAAATGAAGAAAAAAGAAAGCAACTTTGTTGGACCAAATCTGGGTGAACAAAGTATTCAGAAATGATGATAGCTTCATGAGACTATATTTGTGTAATCCTGAGGCAGTAGGTAGATGAAAACTCTGTCAACTAATGCATTCTCCTTTGTGTCCGTTTTAGGCATTATCTGACTGCGAGGAAGCCTTTAAATGAAGAAAAAAGAAAACAACTTTGTTGGACCAAATCTGGGTGAAAAAAAGTATTCAGAAATGATGATAGCTTCATAAAACTATTATTTGTGTAATCCTGAGGCAGTAGGTAGATGAAAACTCTGTCAACTAATGCATTCTCCTATGTGGTCCGTTTAAGGCATTATCTGACTGCGAGGAAGCCTTTAAATGAAGAAAAAAGAAAGCAACTTTGTTGGACCAAATCTGGGTGAACAAAGTATTCAGAAATGATGATAGCTTCATGGAACTATATTTGTGTAATCCTGAGGCAGTAGGTAGATGAAAACTCTGTCAACTAATGCATTCTCCTTTGTGGTCCGTTTTAGGCATTATGTCACTGCGAAAAAGCCTTGAAATTGAGGAAAAGGAAACAACTTTGTTGGACCAAATCTGGGTGAAAAAAAGTATTCAGAAATGATGATAGCTTCATAAAACTATTATTTGTGTAATCCTGAGGCAGTAGGTAGATGAAAACTCTGTCAACTAATGCATTCTCCTATGTGGTCCGTTTTAGGCATTATCTGACTGCGAGGAAGCCTTTAAATAAAGAAAAAAGAAAACAACTTTGTTGGACCAAATCCGGGTGAACAAAGTATTCAGAAATGATGATAGCTTCATGAAACTATACTTGTGTAATCCTGAGGCAGTAGGTAGATGAAAACTCTGTCAACTAATGCATTCTCCTTTGTGGTCCGTTTTAGGCATTATGTCACTGCGAAAAAGCCTTGAAATTGAGGAAAAGGAAACAACTTTGTTGGACCAAATCTGGGTGAAAAAAAGTATTCAGAAATGATGATAGCTTCATAAAATTATTATTTGTGTAATGCTGAGGCAGTAGGTAGATGAAAACTCTGTCAACTAATGCATTCTCCTATGTGGTCCGTTTTAGGCATTATCTGACTGCGAGGAAGCCTTTAAATAAAGAAAAAAGAAAACAACTTTGTTGGACCAAATCTGGGTGAAAAAAAGTATTCAGAAATGATGATAGCTTCATAAAACTATTATTTGTGTAATCCTGAGGCAGTAGGTAGATGAAAACTCTGTTAACTAATGCATTCTCTTTTGTGGTCTCTATTAGGCATTATGTCACTGCGAAAAAGCCTTGAAATTGAGGAAAAGGAAACAACTTTGTTGGACCAAATCTGGGTGAAAAAAAGTATTCAGAAATGATGATAGCTTCATAAAACTATTATTTGTGTAATCCTGAGGCAGTAGGTAGATGAAAACTCTGTCAACTAATGCATTCTCCTTTGTGTCCGTTTTAGGCATTATGTCACTGCGAAAAAGCCTTGAAATTGAGGAAAATGAAACAACTTTGTTGGACAAATTCTGGGTGAAAAAAGTATTCAGAAATGATGATAGCTTCATGAACCTATACTTGTGTAATCCTGAGGCAGTAGGTAGATGAAAACTCTGTCAACTAATGCATTCTCATATGTGGTCCGTTTTAGGCATTATCTGACTGCGAGGAAGCCTTTAAATAAAGAAAAAAGAAAACAACTTTGTTGGACCAAATCCGGGTGAACAAAGTATTCAGAAATGATGATAGCTTCATGAAACTATACTTGTGTAATCCTGAGGCAGTAGGTAGATGAAAACTCTGTCAACTAATGCATTCTCATATGTGGTCCGTTTTAGGCATTATCTGACTGCGAGGAAGCCTTTAAATAAAGAAAAAAGAAAACAACTTTGTTGGACCAAATCCGGGTGAACAAAGTATTCAGAAATGATGATAGCTTCATGAAACTATACTTGTGTAATCCTGAGGCAGTAGGTAGATGAAAACTCTGTTAACTAATGCATTCTCTTTTGTGGTCTCTATTAGGCATTATGTCACTGCGAAAAAGCCTTGAAATTGAGGAAAAGGAAACAACTTTGTTGGACCAAATCTGGGTGAAAAAAAGTATTCAGAAATGATGATAGCTTCATAAAACTATTATTTGTGTAATCCTGAGGCAGTAGGTAGATGAAAACTCTGTCAACTAATGCATTCTCCTTTGTGTCCGTTTTAGGCATTATGTCACTGCGAAAAAGCCTTGAAATTGAGGAAAATGAAACAACTTTGTTGGACAAATTCTGGGTGAAAAAAGTATTCAGAAATGATGATAGCTTCATGAACCTATACTTGTGTAATCCTGAGGCAGTAGGTAGATGAAAACTCTGTCAACTAATGCATTCTCCTATGTGGTCCGTTTTAGGCATTATCTGACTGCGAGGAAGCCTTTAAATGAAGAAAAAAGAAAACAACTTTGTTGGACCAAATCCGGGTGAACAAAGTATTCAGAAATGATGATAGCTTCATGAAACTATACTTGTGTAATCCTGAGGCAGTATGTAGACCAAAACTCTGTTAACCAATGCATTCTCCTTTGCGGTCCGTTTTAGGCATTATGTCACTGCGAAAAAGCCTTGAAATTGAGGAAAATGAAACAACTTTGTTGGACAAAATCTGGGTGATAATAGTATTCAGAAATGATGATAGCTTCATAAAACTATTATTTGTGTAATCCTGAGGCAGTAGGTAGATGAAAACTCTGTCAACTAATGCATTCTACTATGTGGTCCGTTTTAGGCATTATCTGACTGAGAGGAAGCCTTTAAATGAAGAAAAAAGAAAACAACTTTGTTGGACCAAATCCGGGTGAACAAAGTATTCAGAAATGATGATAGCTTCATAAAACTATTATTTGTGTAATCCTGAGGCAGTAGGTAGATGAAAACTCTGTCAACTAATGCATTCTCCTATGTGGTCCGTTTTAGGCATTATCTGACTGCGAGGAAGCCTATAAATGAAGAAAAAAGAAAACAACTTTGTTGGACCAAATCCGGGTGAACAAAGTATTCAGAAATGATGATAGCTTCATGAAACTATACTTGTGTAATCCTGAGGCAGTAGGTAGATGAAAACTTTGTTAACTAATGCATTCTCCTTTGTGTTCCCTTTTCGGCATTATGACACTGCAAAAAAGCCTTGAAATTGAGGAAAAGGAAACAACTTTGTTGGACCAAATCTGGGTGAAAAAAAGTATTCAGAAATGATGATAGCTTCATAAAACTATTATTTGTGTAATCCTGAGGCAGTAGGTAGATGAAAACTCTGTCAACTAATGCATTCTCCTATGTGGTCCGTTTAAGGCATTATCTGACTGCGAGGAAGCCTTTAAATGAAGAAAAAAGAAAGCAACTTTGTTGGACCAAATCTGGGTGAACAAAGTATTCAGAAATGATGATAGCTTCATGAGACTATATTTGTGTAATCCTGAGGCAGTAGGTAGATGAAAACTCTGTCAACTAATGCATTCTCCTTTGTGTCCGTTTTAGGCATTATCTGACTGCGAGGAAGCCTTTAAATGAAGAAAAAAGAAAACAACTTTGTTGGACCAAATCTGGGTGAAAAAAAGTATTCAGAAATGATGATAGCTTCATAAAACTATTATTTGTGTAATCCTGAGGCAGTAGGTAGATGAAAACTCTGTCAACTAATGCATTCTCCTATGTGGTCCGTTTTAGGCATTATCTGACTGCGAGGAAGCCTTTAAATAAAGAAAAAAGAAAACAACTTTGTTGGACCAAATCCGGGTGAACAAAGTATTCAGAAATGATGATAGCTTCATGAAACTATACTTGTGTAATCCTGAGGCAGTAGGTAGATGAAAACTTTGTTAACTAATGCATTCTCCTTTGTGTCCGTTTTAGGCATTATGTCACTGCGAAAAACCCTTGAAATTGAGGAAAATGAAACAACTTTGTTGGAAAAAAATATGGGTGATAAAAGTATTCAGAAATGATGATAGCTTCATAAAACTATTATTTGTGTAATCCTGAGGCAGTATGTAGACCAAAACTCTGTCAACCAATGCATTCTCGTTTGTGGTCCGTTTTAGGCATTATGTCACTGCGAAAAAGCCTTGAAATTGAGGAAAAGGAAACAACTTTGTTGGACCAAATCTGGGTGAAAAAAAGTATTCAGAAATGATGACAGCTTCATAAAACTATTATTTGTGTAATCCTGAGGCAGTAGGTAGATGAAAACTCTGTCAACTAATGCATTCTCCTATGTGGTCCGTTTTAGGCATTATCTGACTGCGAGGAAGTCTTTAAATAAAGAAAAAAGAAAACAACTTTGTTGGACCAAATCCGGGTTAACAAAGTATTCAGAAATGATGATAGCTTCATGAAACTATACTTGTGTAATCCTGAGGCAGTAGGTAGATGAAAACTCTGTTAACTAATGCATTCTCCTTTGTGTCCGTTTTAGGCATTATGTCACTGCGAAAAACCCTTGAAATTGAGGAAAATGAAACAACTTTGTTGGACAAAATATGGGTGATAAAAGTATTCAGAAATGATGATAGCTTCATAAAACTATTATTTGTGTAATCCTGAGGCAGTATGTAGACCAAAACTCTGTCAACCAATGCATTCTCCTTTGAGGTCCGTTTTAGGCATTATGTCACTGCGAAAAAGCCTTGAAATTGAGGAAAAGGAAACAACTTTGTTGGACCAAATCTGGGTGAAAAAAAGTATTCAGAAATGATGATAGCTTCATAAAACTATTATTTGTGTAATCCTGAGGCAGTAGGTAGATGAAAACTCTCAACTAATGCATTCTCCTTTGTGTCCGTTTTAGGCATTATCTGACTGCGAGGAAGCCTTTAAATGAAGAAAAAAGAAAACAACTTTGTTGGACCAAATCCGGGTGAACAAAGTATTCAGAAATGATGATAGCTTCATGAAACTATACTTGTGTAATCCTGAGGCAGTAGGTAGATGAAAACTCTGTCAACTAATGCATTCTCCTTTGTTGTCCGTTTTAGGCATTATGTCACTGCGAAAAAGCCTTGAAATTGAGGAAAAGGAAACAACTTTGTTGGACCAAATCTGGGTGAAAAAAAGTATTCAGAAATGATGATAGCTTCATAAAATTATTATTTGTGTAATGCTGAGGCAGTAGGTAGATGAAAACTCTGTCAACTAATGCATTCTCCTATGTGGTCCGTTTTAGGCATTATCTGACTGCGAGGAAGCCTTTAAATAAAGAAAAAAGAAAACAACTTTGTTGGACCAAATCTGGGTGAAAAAAAGTATTCAGAAATGATGATAGCTTCATAAAACTATTATTTGTGTAATCCTGAGGCAGTAGGTAGATGAAAACTCTGTTAACTAATGCATTCTCTTTTGTGGTCTCTATTAGGCATTATGTCACTGCGAAAAAGCCTTGAAATTGAGGAAAAGGAAACAACTTTGTTGGACCAAATCTGGGTGAAAAAAAGTATTCAGAAATGATGATAGCTTCATAAAACTATTATTTGTGTAATCCTGAGGCAGTAGGTAGATGAAAACTCTGTCAACTAATGCATTCTCCTTTGTGTCCGTTTTAGGCATTATGTCACTGCGAAAAAGCCTTGAAATTGAGGAAAATGAAACAACTTTGTTGGACAAATTCTGGGTGAAAAAAGTATTCAGAAATGATGATAGCTTCATGAACCTATACTTGTGTAATCCTGAGGCAGTAGGTAGATGAAAACTCTGTCAACTAATGCATTCTCCTATGTGGTCCGTTTTAGGCATTATCTGACTGCGAGGAAGCCTTTAAATGAAGAAAAAAGAAAACAACTTTGTTGGACCAAATCCGGGTGAACAAAGTATTCAGAAATGATGATAGCTTCATGAAACTATACTTGTGTAATCCTGAGGCCGTAGGTAGATGAAAACTCTGTCAACTAATGCATTCTCATATGTGGTCCGTTTTAGGCATTATCTGACTGCGAGGAAGCCTTTAAATAAAGAAAAAAGAAAACAACTTTGTTGGACCAAATCCGGGTGAACAAAGTATTCAGAAATGATGATAGCTTCATGAAACTATACTTGTGTAATCCTGAGGCAGTAGGTAGATGAAAACTCTGTCAACTAATGCATTCTCATATGTGGTCCGTTTTAGGCATTATCTGACTGCGAGGAAGCCTTTAAATAAAGAAAAAAGAAAACAACTTTGTTGGACCAAATCCGGGTGAACAAAGTATTCAGAAATGATGATAGCTTCATGAAACTATACTTGTGTAATCCTGAGGCAGTAGGTAGATGAAAACTCTGTTAACTAATGCATTCTCCTTTGTGGTCCGTTTTAGGCATTATCTAACTGCGAAAAAGCCTTGAGATTGAGGAAAAGGAAACAACTTTGTTGGACAAAATATGGGTGATAAAAGTATTCAAAAATGATGATAGCTTCAAAAAACTAATATTTGTGTAATTCTGAGGCAGTATGTAGACCAAAACTCTGTTAACCAATGCATTCTCCTTTGTGGTCCGTTTTAGGCATTATGTCACTGCGAAAAAGCCTTGAAATTGAGGAAAATGAAACAACTTTGTTGGACAAAATCTGGGTGATAATAGTATTCAGAAATGATGATAGCTTCATAAAACTATTATTTGTGTAATCCTGAGGCAGTAGGTAGATGAAAACTCTGTCAACTAATGCATTCTACTATGTGGTCCGTTTTAGGCATTATCTGACTGAGAGGAAGCCTTTAAATGAAGAAAAAAGAAAACAACTTTGTTGGACCAAATCCGGGTGAACAAAGCATTCAGAAATGATGATAGCTTCATAAAACTATTATTTGTGTAATCCTGAGGCAGTAGGTAGATGAAAACTCTGTCAACTAATGCATTCTCCTATGTGGTCCGTTTTATGCATTATCTGACTGCGAGGAAGCCTATAAATGAAGAAAAAAGAAAACAACTTTGTTGGACATAATCCGGGTGAACAAAGTATTCAGAAATGATGATAGCTTCATGAAACTATACTTGTGTAATCCTGAGGCCGTAGGTAGATGAAAACTCTGTCAACTAATGCATTCTCATATGTGGTCCGTTTTAGGCATTATCTGACTGCGAGGAAGCCTTTAAATAAAGAAAAAAGAAAACAACTTTGTTGGACCAAATCCGGGTGAACAAAGTATTCAGAAATGATGATAGCTTCATGAAACTATACTTGTGTAATCCTGAGGCAGTAGGTAGATGAAAACTCTGTTAACTAATGCATTCTCCTTTGTGGTCCGTTTTAGGCATTATCTAACTGCGAAAAAGCCTTGAGATTGAGGAAAAGGAAACAACTTTGTTGGACAAAATATGGGTGATAAAAGTATTCAAAAATGATGATAGCTTCAAAAAACTAATATTTGTGTAATTCTGAGGCAGTATGTAGACCAAAACTCTGTTAACCAATGCATTCTCCTTTGTGGTCCGTTTTAGGCATTATGTCACTGCGAAAAAGCCTTGAAATTGAGGAAAATGAAACAACTTTGTTGGACAAAATCTGGGTGATAATAGTATTCAGAAATGATGATAGCTTCATAAAACTATTATTTGTGTAATCCTGAGGCAGTAGGTAGATGAAAACTCTGTCAACTAATGCATTCTACTATGTGGTCCGTTTTAGGCATTATCTGACTGAGAGGAAGCCTTTAAATGAAGAAAAAAGAAAACAACTTTGTTGGACCAAATCCGGGTGAACAAAGCATTCAGAAATGATGATAGCTTCATAAAACTATTATTTGTGTAATCCTGAGGCAGTAGGTAGATGAAAACTCTGTCAACTAATGCATTCTCCTATGTGGTCCGTTTTATGCATTATCTGACTGCGAGGAAGCCTATAAATGAAGAAAAAAGAAAACAACTTTGTTGGACATAATCCGGGTGAACAAAGTATTCAGAAATGATGATAGCTTCATGAAACTATACTTGTGTAATCCTGAGGCAGTAGGTAGATGAAAACTCTGTTAACTAATGCATTCTCCTTTGTGGTCCGTTTTAGGCATTATCTAACTGCGAAAAAGCCTTGAGATTGAGGAAAAGGAAACAACTTTGTTGGACAAAATATGGGTGATAAAAGTATTCAAAAATGATGATAGCTTCAAAAAACTAATATTTGTGTAATTCTGAGGCAGTATGTAGACCAAAACTCTGTTAACCAATGCATTCTCCTTTGCGGTCCGTTTTAGGCATTATGTCACTGCGAAAAAGCCTTGAAATTGAGGAAAATGAAACAACTTTGTTGGACAAAATCTGGGTGATAATAGTATTCAGAAATGATGATAGCTTCATAAAACTATTATTTGTGTAATCCTGAGGCAGTAGGTAGATGAAAACTCTGTCAACTAATGCATTCTACTATGTGGTCCGTTTTAGGCATTATCTGACTGAGAGGAAGCCTTTAAATGAAGAAAAAAGAAAACAACTTTGTTGGACCAAATCCGGGTGAACAAAGTATTCAGAAATGATGATAGCTTCATAAAACTATTATTTGTGTAATCCTGAGGCAGTAGGTAGATGAAAACTCTGTCAACTAATGCATTCTCCTATGTGGTCCGTTTTAGGCATTATCTGACTGCGAGGAAGCCTATAAATGAAGAAAAAAGAAAACAACTTTGTTGGACCAAATCCGGGTGAACAAAGTATTCAGAAATGATGATAGCTTCATGAAACTATACTTGTGTAATCCTGAGGCAGTAGGTAGATGAAAACTTTGTTAACTAATGCATTCTCCTTTGTGTTCCCTTTTCGGCATTATGACACTGCAAAAAAGCCTTGAAATTGAGGAAAAGGAAACAACTTTGTTGGACCAAATCTGGGTGAAAAAAAGTATTCAGAAATGATGATAGCTTCATAAAACTATTATTTGTGTAATCCTGAGGCAGTAGGTAGATGAAAACTCTGTCAACTAATGAGCCTAATGAGCCTAATGAGACACAAAGGAGAATTCCTTTGTGTCCGTTTTAGGCATTATGTCACTGAAAAAGCCTTGAAATTGAGGAAAATGAAACAACTTTGTTGGACCAAATCTGGGTGAAAAAAAGTATTCAGAAATGGTGATAGCTTCATAAAACTATTATTTGTGTAATCCTGAGGCAGTAGGTAGATGAAAACTCTGTCAACTAATGCATTCTCCTATGTGGTCCGTTTAAGGCATTATCTGACTGCTAGGAAGCCTTTAAATGAAGAAAAAAGAAAGCAACTTTGTTGGACCAAATCTGGGTGAACAAAGTATTCAGAAATGATGATAGCTTCATGAGACTATATTTGTGTAATCCTGAGGCAGTAGGTAGATGAAAACTCTGTCAACTAATGCATTCTCCTTTGTGTCCGTTTTAGGCATTATCTGACTGCGAGGAAGCCTTTAAATGAAGAAAAAAGAAAACAACTTTGCTGGACCAAATCTGGGTGAAAAAAAGTATTCAGAAATGATGATAGCTTCATAAAACTATTATTTGTGTAATCCTGAGGCAGTAGGTAGATGAAAACTCTGTCAACTAATGCATTCTCCTATGTGGTCCGTTTAAGGCATTATCTGACTGCGAGGAAGCCTTTAAATGAAGAAAAAAGAAAGCAACTTTGTTGGACCAAATCTGGGTGAACAAAGTATTCAGAAATGATGATAGCTTCATGGAACTATATTTGTGTAATCCTGAGACAGTAGGTAGATGAAAACTCTGTCAACTAATGCATTCTCCTTTGTGGTCCGTTTTAGGCATTATGTCACTGCGAAAAAGCCTTGAAATTGAGGAAAAGGAAACAACTTTGTTGGACCAAATCTGGGTGAAAAAAAGTATTCAGAAATGATGATAGCTTCATAAAACTATTATTTGTGTAATCCTGAGGCAGTAGGTAGATGAAAACTCTGTCAACTAATGCATTCTCCTATGTGGTCCGTTTTAGGCATTATCTGACTGCGAGGAAGCCTTTAAATAAAGAAAAAAGAAAACAACTTTGTTGGACCAAATCCGGGTGAACAAAGTATTCAGAAATGATGATAGCTTCATGAAACTATACTTGTGTAATCCTGAGGCAGTAGGTAGATGAAAACTCTGTTAACTAATGCATTCTCCTTTGTGTCCGTTTTAGGCATTATGTCACTGCGAAAAACCCTTGAAATTGAGGAAAATGAAACAACTTTGTTGGACAAAATATGGGTGATAAAAGTATTCAGAAATGATGATAGCTTCATAAAACTATTATTTGTGTAATCCTGAGGCAGTATGTAGACCAAAACTCTGTCAACCAATGCATTCTCCTTTGTGGTCCGTTTTAGGCATTATGTCACTGCGAAAAAGCCTTGAAATTGAGGAAAAGGAAACAACTTTGTTGGACCAAATCTGGGTGAAAAAAAGTATTCAGAAATGATGACAGCTTCATAAAACTATTATTTGTGTAATCCTGAGGCAGTAGGTAGATGAAAACTCTGTCAACTAATGCATTCTCCTATGTGGTCCGTTTTAGGCATTATCTGACTGCGAGGAAGCCTTTAAATGAAGAAAAAAGAAAACAACTTTGTTGGACAAAATATGGGTGATAAAAGTATTCAGAAATGATGATAGCTTCATAAAACTATTATTTGTGTAATCCTGAGGCAGTATGTAGACCAAAACTCTGTCAACCAATGCATTCTCCTTTGTGGTCCGTTTTAGGCATTATCTGACTGAGAGGAAGCCTTTAAATGAAGAAAAAAGAAAACAACTTTGTTGGACCAAATCCGGGTGAACAAAGCATTCAGAAATGATGATAGCTTCATAAAACTATTATTTGTGTAATCCTGAGGCAGTAGGTAGATGAAAACTCTGTCAACTAATGCATTCTCCTATGTGGTCCGTTTTAGGCATTATCTGACTGCGAGGAAGCCTATAAATGAAGAAAAAAGAAAACAACTTTGTTGGACCAAATCCGGGTGAACAAAGCATTCAGAAATGATGATAGCTTCATAAAACTTATTATTTGTGTAATCCTGAGGCAGTAGGTAGATGAAAACTCTCAACTAATGCATTCTCCTTTGTGTCCGTTTTAGGCATTATCTGACTGCGAGGAAGCCTTTAAATGAAGAAAAAAGAAAACAACTTTGTTGGACCAAATCCGGGTGAACAAAGTATTCAGAAATGATGATAGCTTCATGAAACTATACTTGTGTAATCCTGAGGCAGTAGGTAGATGAAAACTCTGTCAACTAATGCATTCTCCTTTGTTGTCCGTTTTAGGCATTATGTCACTGCGAAAAAGCCTTGAAATTGAGGAAAAGGAAACAACTTTGTTGGACCAAATCTGGGTGAAAAAAAGTATTCAGAAATGATGATAGCTTCATAAAATTATTATTTGTGTAATGCTGAGGCAGTAGGTAGATGAAAACTCTGTCAACTAATGCATTCTCCTATGTGGTCCGTTTTAGGCATTATCTGACTGCGAGGAAGCCTTTAAATAAAGAAAAAAGAAAACAACTTTGTTGGACCAAATCTGGGTGAAAAAAAGTATTCAGAAATGATGATAGCTTCATAAAACTATTATTTGTGTAATCCTGAGGCAGTAGGTAGATGAAAACTCTGTTAACTAATGCATTCTCTTTTGTGGTCTCTATTAGGCATTATGTCACTGCGAAAAAGCCTTGAAATTGAGGAAAAGGAAACAACTTTGTTGGACCAAATCTGGGTGAAAAAAAGTATTCAGAAATGATGATAGCTTCATAAAACTATTATTTGTGTAATCCTGAGGCAGTAGGTAGATGAAAACTCTGTCAACTAATGCATTCTCCTTTGTGTCCGTTTTAGGCATTATGTCACTGCGAAAAAGCCTTGAAATTGAGGAAAATGAAACAACTTTGTTGGACAAATTCTGGGTGAAAAAAGTATTCAGAAATGATGATAGCTTCATGAACCTATACTTGTGTAATCCTGAGGCAGTAGGTAGATGAAAACTCTGTCAACTAATGCATTCTCCTATGTGGTCCGTTTTAGGCATTATCTGACTGCGAGGAAGCCTTTAAATGAAGAAAAAAGAAAACAACTTTGTTGGACCAAATCCGGGTGAACAAAGTATTCAGAAATGATGATAGCTTCATGAAACTATACTTGTGTAATCCTGAGGCCGTAGGTAGATGAAAACTCTGTCAACTAATGCATTCTCATATGTGGTCCGTTTTAGGCATTATCTGACTGCGAGGAAGCCTTTAAATAAAGAAAAAAGAAAACAACTTTGTTGGACCAAATCCGGGTGAACAAAGTATTCAGAAATGATGATAGCTTCATGAAACTATACTTGTGTAATCCTGAGGCAGTAGGTAGATGAAAACTCTGTCAACTAATGCATTCTCATATGTGGTCCGTTTTAGGCATTATCTGACTGCGAGGAAGCCTTTAAATAAAGAAAAAAGAAAACAACTTTGTTGGACCAAATCCGGGTGAACAAAGTATTCAGAAATGATGATAGCTTCATGAAACTATACTTGTGTAATCCTGAGGCAGTAGGTAGATGAAAACTCTGTTAACTAATGCATTCTCCTTTGTGGTCCGTTTTAGGCATTATCTAACTGCGAAAAAGCCTTGAGATTGAGGAAAAGGAAACAACTTTGTTGGACAAAATATGGGTGATAAAAGTATTCAAAAATGATGATAGCTTCAAAAAACTAATATTTGTGTAATTCTGAGGCAGTATGTAGACCAAAACTCTGTTAACCAATGCATTCTCCTTTGTGGTCCGTTTTAGGCATTATGTCACTGCGAAAAAGCCTTGAAATTGAGGAAAATGAAACAACTTTGTTGGACAAAATCTGGGTGATAATAGTATTCAGAAATGATGATAGCTTCATAAAACTATTATTTGTGTAATCCTGAGGCAGTAGGTAGATGAAAACTCTGTCAACTAATGCATTCTACTATGTGGTCCGTTTTAGGCATTATCTGACTGAGAGGAAGCCTTTAAATGAAGAAAAAAGAAAACAACTTTGTTGGACCAAATCCGGGTGAACAAAGCATTCAGAAATGATGATAGCTTCATAAAACTATTATTTGTGTAATCCTGAGGCAGTAGGTAGATGAAAACTCTGTCAACTAATGCATTCTCCTATGTGGTCCGTTTTATGCATTATCTGACTGCGAGGAAGCCTATAAATGAAGAAAAAAGAAAACAACTTTGTTGGACATAATCCGGGTGAACAAAGTATTCAGAAATGATGATAGCTTCATGAAACTATACTTGTGTAATCCTGAGGCCGTAGGTAGATGAAAACTCTGTCAACTAATGCATTCTCATATGTGGTCCGTTTTAGGCATTATCTGACTGCGAGGAAGCCTTTAAATAAAGAAAAAAGAAAACAACTTTGTTGGACCAAATCCGGGTGAACAAAGTATTCAGAAATGATGATAGCTTCATGAAACTATACTTGTGTAATCCTGAGGCAGTAGGTAGATGAAAACTCTGTTAACTAATGCATTCTCCTTTGTGGTCCGTTTTAGGCATTATCTAACTGCGAAAAAGCCTTGAGATTGAGGAAAAGGAAACAACTTTGTTGGACAAAATATGGGTGATAAAAGTATTCAAAAATGATGATAGCTTCAAAAAACTAATATTTGTGTAATTCTGAGGCAGTATGTAGACCAAAACTCTGTTAACCAATGCATTCTCCTTTGTGGTCCGTTTTAGGCATTATGTCACTGCGAAAAAGCCTTGAAATTGAGGAAAATGAAACAACTTTGTTGGACAAAATCTGGGTGATAATAGTATTCAGAAATGATGATAGCTTCATAAAACTATTATTTGTGTAATCCTGAGGCAGTAGGTAGATGAAAACTCTGTCAACTAATGCATTCTACTATGTGGTCCGTTTTAGGCATTATCTGACTGAGAGGAAGCCTTTAAATGAAGAAAAAAGAAAACAACTTTGTTGGACCAAATCCGGGTGAACAAAGCATTCAGAAATGATGATAGCTTCATAAAACTATTATTTGTGTAATCCTGAGGCAGTAGGTAGATGAAAACTCTGTCAACTAATGCATTCTCCTATGTGGTCCGTTTTATGCATTATCTGACTGCGAGGAAGCCTATAAATGAAGAAAAAAGAAAACAACTTTGTTGGACATAATCCGGGTGAACAAAGTATTCAGAAATGATGATAGCTTCATGAAACTATACTTGTGTAATCCTGAGGCCGTAGGTAGATGAAAACTCTGTCAACTAATGCATTCTCATATGTGGTCCGTTTTAGGCATTATCTGACTGCGAGGAAGCCTTTAAATAAAGAAAAAAGAAAACAACTTTGTTGGACCAAATCCGGGTGAACAAAGTATTCAGAAATGATGATAGCTTCATGAAACTATACTTGTGTAATCCTGAGGCAGTAGGTAGATGAAAACTCTGTTAACTAATGCATTCTCCTTTGTGGTCCGTTTTAGGCATTATCTAACTGCGAAAAAGCCTTGAGATTGAGGAAAAGGAAACAACTTTGTTGGACAAAATATGGGTGATAAAAGTATTCAAAAATGATGATAGCTTCAAAAAACTAATATTTGTGTAATTCTGAGGCAGTATGTAGACCAAAACTCTGTTAACCAATGCATTCTCCTTTGTGGTCCGTTTTAGGCATTATGTCACTGCGAAAAAGCCTTGAAATTGAGGAAAATGAAACAACTTTGTTGGACAAAATCTGGGTGATAATAGTATTCAGAAATGATGATAGCTTCATAAAACTATTATTTGTGTAATCCTGAGGCAGTAGGTAGATGAAAACTCTGTCAACTAATGCATTCTATTATGTGGTCCGTTTTAGGCATTATCTGACTGAGAGGAAGCCTTTAAATGAAGAAAAAAGAAAACAACTTTGTTGGACCAAATCCGGGTGAACAAAGCATTCAGAAATGATGATAGCTTCATAAAACTATTATTTGTGTAATCCTGAGGCAGTAGGTAGATGAAAACTCTGTCAACTAATGCATTCTCCTATGTGGTCCGTTTTATGCATTATCTGACTGCGAGGAAGCCTATAAATGAAGAAAAAAGAAAACAACTTTGTTGGACATAATCCGGGTGAACAAAGTATTCAGAAATGATGATAGCTTCATGAAACTATACTTGTGTAATCCTGAGGCAGTAGGTAGATGAAAACTCTGTTAACTAATGCATTCTCCTTTGTGGTCCGTTTTAGGCATTATCTAACTGCGAAAAAGCCTTGAGATTGAGGAAAAGGAAACAACTTTGTTGGACAAAATATGGGTGATAAAAGTATTCAAAAATGATGATAGCTTCAAAAAACTAATATTTGTGTAATTCTGAGGCAGTATGTAGACCAAAACTCTGTTAACCAATGCATTCTCCTTTGCGGTCCGTTTTAGGCATTATGTCACTGCGAAAAAGCCTTGAAATTGAGGAAAATGAAACAACTTTGTTGGACAAAATCTGGGTGATAATAGTATTCAGAAATGATGATAGCTTCATAAAACTATTATTTGTGTAATCCTGAGGCAGTAGGTAGATGAAAACTCTGTCAACTAATGCATTCTACTATGTGGTCCGTTTTAGGCATTATCTGACTGAGAGGAAGCCTTTAAATGAAGAAAAAAGAAAACAACTTTGTTGGACCAAATCCGGGTGAACAAAGTATTCAGAAATGATGATAGCTTCATAAAACTATTATTTGTGTAATCCTGAGGCAGTAGGTAGATGAAAACTCTGTCAACTAATGCATTCTCCTATGTGGTCCGTTTTAGGCATTATCTGACTGCGAGGAAGCCTATAAATGAAGAAAAAAGAAAACAACTTTGTTGGACCAAATCCGGGTGAACAAAGTATTCAGAAATGATGATAGCTTCATGAAACTATACTTGTGTAATCCTGAGGCAGTAGGTAGATGAAAACTTTGTTAACTAATGCATTCTCCTTTGTGTTCCCTTTTCGGCATTATGACACTGCAAAAAAGCCTTGAAATTGAGGAAAAGGAAACAACTTTGTTGGACCAAATCTGGGTGAAAAAAAGTATTCAGAAATGATGATAGCTTCATAAAACTATTATTTGTGTAATCCTGAGGCAGTAGGTAGATGAAAACTCTGTCAACTAATGAGCCTAATGAGCCTAATGAGACACAAAGGAGAATTCCTTTGTGTCCGTTTTAGGCATTATGTCACTGAAAAAGCCTTGAAATTGAGGAAAATGAAACAACTTTGTTGGACCAAATCTGGGTGAAAAAAAGTATTCAGAAATGGTGATAGCTTCATAAAACTATTATTTGTGTAATCCTGAGGCAGTAGGTAGATGAAAACTCTGTCAACTAATGCATTCTCCTATGTGGTCCGTTTAAGGCATTATCTGACTGCTAGGAAGCCTTTAAATGAAGAAAAAAGAAAGCAACTTTGTTGGACCAAATCTGGGTGAACAAAGTATTCAGAAATGATGATAGCTTCATGAGACTATATTTGTGTAATCCTGAGGCAGTAGGTAGATGAAAACTCTGTCAACTAATGCATTCTCCTTTGTGTCCGTTTTAGGCATTATCTGACTGCGAGGAAGCCTTTAAATGAAGAAAAAAGAAAACAACTTTGCTGGACCAAATCTGGGTGAAAAAAAGTATTCAGAAATGATGATAGCTTCATAAAACTATTATTTGTGTAATCCTGAGGCAGTAGGTAGATGAAAACTCTGTCAACTAATGCATTCTCCTATGTGGTCCGTTTAAGGCATTATCTGACTGCGAGGAAGCCTTTAAATGAAGAAAAAAGAAAGCAACTTTGTTGGACCAAATCTGGGTGAACAAAGTATTCAGAAATGATGATAGCTTCATGGAACTATATTTGTGTAATCCTGAGACAGTAGGTAGATGAAAACTCTGTCAACTAATGCATTCTCCTTTGTGGTCCGTTTTAGGCATTATGTCACTGCGAAAAAGCCTTGAAATTGAGGAAAAGGAAACAACTTTGTTGGACCAAATCTGGGTGAAAAAAAGTATTCAGAAATGATGATAGCTTCATAAAACTATTATTTGTGTAATCCTGAGGCAGTAGGTAGATGAAAACTCTGTCAACTAATGCATTCTCCTATGTGGTCCGTTTTAGGCATTATCTGACTGCGAGGAAGCCTTTAAATAAAGAAAAAAGAAAACAACTTTGTTGGACCAAATCCGGGTGAACAAAGTATTCAGAAATGATGATAGCTTCATGAAACTATACTTGTGTAATCCTGAGGCAGTAGGTAGATGAAAACTCTGTTAACTAATGCATTCTCCTTTGTGTCCGTTTTAGGCATTATGTCACTGCGAAAAACCCTTGAAATTGAGGAAAATGAAACAACTTTGTTGGACAAAATATGGGTGATAAAAGTATTCAGAAATGATGATAGCTTCATAAAACTATTATTTGTGTAATCCTGAGGCAGTATGTAGACCAAAACTCTGTCAACCAATGCATTCTCCTTTGTGGTCCGTTTTAGGCATTATGTCACTGCGAAAAAGCCTTGAAATTGAGGAAAAGGAAACAACTTTGTTGGACCAAATCTGGGTGAAAAAAAGTATTCAGAAATGATGACAGCTTCATAAAACTATTATTTGTGTAATCCTGAGGCAGTAGGTAGATGAAAACTCTGTCAACTAATGCATTCTCCTATGTGGTCCGTTTTAGGCATTATCTGACTGCGAGGAAGCCTTTAAATGAAGAAAAAAGAAAACAACTTTGTTGGACAAAATATGGGTGATAAAAGTATTCAGAAATGATGATAGCTTCATAAAACTATTATTTGTGTAATCCTGAGGCAGTATGTAGACCAAAACTCTGTCAACCAATGCATTCTCCTTTGTGGTCCGTTTTAGGCATTATCTGACTGAGAGGAAGCCTTTAAATGAAGAAAAAAGAAAACAACTTTGTTGGACCAAATCCGGGTGAACAAAGCATTCAGAAATGATGATAGCTTCATAAAACTATTATTTGTGTAATCCTGAGGCAGTAGGTAGATGAAAACTCTGTCAACTAATGCATTCTCCTATGTGGTCCGTTTTAGGCATTATCTGACTGCGAGGAAGCCTATAAATGAAGAAAAAAGAAAACAACTTTGTTGGACCAAATCCGGGTGAACAAAGCATTCAGAAATGATGATAGCTTCATAAAACTATTATTTGTGTAATCCTGAGGCAGTAGGTAGATGAAAACTCTGTCAACTAATGCATTCTCCTATGTGGTCCGTTTTAGGCATTATCTGACTGCGAGGAAGCCTTTAAATGAAGAAAAAAGAAAACAACTTTGTTGGACCAAATCCGGGTGAACAAAGTATTCAGAAATGATGATAGCTTCATGAAACTATACTTGTGTAATCCTGAGGCAGTAGGTAGATGAAAACTCTGTCAACTAATGCATTCTCATATGTGGTCCGTTTTAGGCATTATCTGACTGCGAGGAAGCCTTTAAATAAAGAAAAAAGAAAACAACTTTGTTGGACCAAATCCGGGTGAACAAAGTATTCAGAAATGATGATAGCTTCATGAAACTATACTTGTGTAATCCTGAGGCAGTAGGTAGATGAAAACTCTGTTAACTAATGCATTCTCCTTTGTGGTCCGTTTTAGGCATTATCTAACTGCGAAAAAGCCTTGAGATTGAGGAAAAGGAAACAACTTTGTTGGACAAAATATGGGTGATAAAAGTATTCAAAAATGATGATAGCTTCAAAAAACTAATATTTGTGTAATTCTGAGGCAGTATGTAGACCAAAACTCTGTTAACCAATGCATTCTCCTTTGTGGTCCGTTTTAGGCATTATGTCACTGCGAAAAAGCCTTGAAATTGAGGAAAATGAAACAACTTTGTTGGACAAAATCTGGGTGATAATAGTATTCAGAAATGATGATAGCTTCATAAAACTATTATTTGTGTAATCCTGAGGCAGTAGGTAGATGAAAACTCTGTCAACTAATGCATTCTACTATGTGGTCCGTTTTAGGCATTATCTGACTGAGAGGAAGCCTTTAAATGAAGAAAAAAGAAAACAACTTTGTTGGACCAAATCCGGGTGAACAAAGCATTCAGAAATGATGATAGCTTCATAAAACTATTATTTGTGTAATCCTGAGGCAGTAGGTAGATGAAAACTCTGTCAACTAATGCATTCTCCTATGTGGTCCGTTTTAGGCATTATCTGACTGCGAGGAAGCCTATAAATGAAGAAAAAAGAAAACAACTTTGTTGGACCAAATCCGGGTGAACAAAGTATTCAGAAATGATGATAGCTTCATGAAACTATACTTGTGTAATCCTGAGGCAGTAGGTAGATGAAAACTCTGTTAACTAATGCATTCTCCTTTGTGGTCCGTTTTAGGCATTATCTAACTGCGAAAAAGCCTTGAGATTGAGGAAAAGGAAACAACTTTGTTGGACAAAATATGGGTGATAAAAGTATTCAAAAATGATGATAGCTTCAAAAAACTAATATTTGTGTAATTCTGAGGCAGTATGTAGACCAAAACTCTGTTAACCAATGCATTCTCCTTTGCGGTCCGTTTTAGGCATTATGTCACTGCGAAAAAGCCTTGAAATTGAGGAAAATGAAACAACTTTGTTGGACAAAATCTGGGTGATAATAGTATTCAGAAATGATGATAGCTTCATAAAACTATTATTTGTGTAATCCTGAGGCAGTAGGTAGATGAAAACTCTGTCAACTAATGCATTCTACTATGTGGTCCGTTTTAGGCATTATCTGACTGAGAGGAAGCCTTTAAATGAAGAAAAAAGAAAACAACTTTGTTGGACCAAATCCGGGTGAACAAAGTATTCAGAAATGATGATAGCTTCATAAAACTATTATTTGTGTAATCCTGAGGCAGTAGGTAGATGAAAACTCTGTCAACTAATGCATTCTCCTATGTGGTCCGTTTTAGGCATTATCTGACTGCGAGGAAGCCTATAAATGAAGAAAAAAGAAAACAACTTTGTTGGACCAAATCCGGGTGAACAAAGTATTCAGAAATGATGATAGCTTCATGAAACTATACTTGTGTAATCCTGAGGCAGTAGGTAGATGAAAACTTTGTTAACTAATGCATTCTCCTTTGTATTCCCTTTTCGGCATTATGACACTGCAAAAAAGCCTTGAAATTGAGGAAAAGGAAACAACTTTGTTGGACCAAATCTGGGTGAAAAAAAGTATTCAGAAATGATGATAGCTTCATAAAACTATTATTTGTGTAATCCTGAGGCAGTAGGTAGATGAAAACTCTGTCAACTAATGAGCCTAATGAGCCTAATGAGACACAAAGGAGAATTCCTTTGTGTCCGTTTTAGGCATTATGTCACTGAAAAAGCCTTGAAATTGAGGAAAATGAAACAACTTTGTTGGACCAAATCTGGGTGAAAAAAAGTATTCAGAAATGGTGATAGCTTCATAAAACTATTATTTGTGTAATCCTGAGGCAGTAGGTAGATGAAAACTCTGTCAACTAATGCATTCTCCTTTGTGTCCGTTTTAGGCATCATCTGACTGCGAGGAAGCCTTTAAATGAAGAAAAAAGAAAACAACTTTGTTGGACCAAATCTGGGTGAAAAAAAGTATTCAGAAATGATGATAGCTTCATAAAACTATTATTTGTGTAAGCCTGAGGCAGTAGGTAGATGAAAACTTTGTTAACTAATGCATTCTCCTTTGTGGTCCCTTTTAGGCATTATGTCACTGCGAAAAAGCCTTGAAATTGAGGAAAAGGAAACAACTTTGTTGGACCAAATCTGGGTGAAAAAAAGTATTCAGAAATGATGATAGCTTCATGAAACTATACTTGTGTAATCCTGAGGCAGTAGGTAGATGAAAACTTTGTTAACTAATGCATTCTCCTTTGTGGTCCGTTTTAGGCATTATGTCACTGCGAAAAAGCCTTGAAATTGAGGAAAAGGAAACAACTTTGTTGGACCAAATCTGGGTGAAAAAAAGTATTCAGAAATGATGATAGCTTCATAAAACTATTATTTGTGTAATCCTGAGGCAGTAGGTAGATGAAAACTCTGTCAACTAATGCATTCTCCTATGTGGTCCGTTTTAGGCATTATCTGACTGCGAGGAAGCCTTTAAATAAAGAAAAAAGAAAACAACTTTGTTGGACCAAATCCGGGTGAACAAAGTATTCAGAAATGATGATAGCTTCATGAAACTATACTTGTGTAATCCTGAGGCAGTAGGTAGATGAAAACTTTGTTAACTAATGCATTCTCCTTTGTGGTCCCTTTTAGGCATTATGTCACTGCGAAAAAGCCTTGAAATTGAGGAAAAGGAAACAACTTTGTTGGACCAAATCTGGGTGAAAAAAAGTATTCAGAAATGATGATAGCTTCATAAAACTATTATTTGTGTAATCCTGAGGCAGTAGGTAGATGAAAACTCTGTCAACTAATGAGCCTAATGAGCCTAATGAGACACAAAGGAGAATTCCTTTGTGTCCGTTTTAGGCATTATGTCACTGAAAAAGCCTTAAAATTGAGGAAAATGAAACAACTTTGTTGGACCAAATCTGGGTGAAAAAAAGTATTCAGAAATGATGATAGCTTCATAAAACTATTATTTGTGTAATCCTGAGGCAGTAGGTAGATGAAAACTCTGTCAACTAATGCATTCTCCTATGTGGTCCGTTTTAGCCATTATCTGACTGCGAGGAAGCCTTTAAATAAAGAAAAAAGAAAACAACTTTGTTGGACCAAATCCGGGTGAACAAAGTATTCAGAAATGATGATAGCTTCATGAAACTATACTTGTGTAATCCTGAGGCAGTAGGTAGATGAAAACTTTGTTAACTAATGCATTCTCCTTTGTGGTCCCTTTTAGGCATTATGTCACTGCGAAAAAGCCTTGAAATTGAGGAAAAGGAAACAACTTTGTTGGACCAAATCTGGGTGAAAAAAAGTATTCAGAAATGATGATAGCTTCATAAAACTATTATTTGTGTAATCCTGAGGCAGTAGGTAGATGAAAACTCTGTCAACTAATGAGCCTAATGAGCCTAATGAGACACAAAGGAGAATTCCTTTGTGTCCGTTTTAGGCATTATGTCACTGAAAAAGCCTTGAAATTGAGGAAAATGAAACAACTTTGTTGGACCAAATCTGGGTGAAAAAAAGTATTCAGAAATGGTGATAGCTTCATAAAACTATTATTTGTGTAATCCTGAGGCAGTAGGTAGATGAAAACTCTGTCAACTAATGCATTCTCCTATGTGGTCCGTTTAAGGCATTATCTGACTGCGAGGAAGCCTTTAAATGAAGAAAAAAGAAAGCAACTTTGTTGGACCAAATCTGGGTGAACAAAGTATTCAGAAATGATGATAGCTTCATGAAACTATATTTGTGTAATCCTGAGGCAGTAGGTAGATGAAAACTCTGTCAACTAATGCATTCTCCTTTGTGGTCCGTTTTAGGCATTATGTCACTGCGAAAAAGCCTTGAAATTGAGGAAAAGGAAACAACTTTGTTGGACCAAATCTGGGTGAAAAAAAGTATTCAGAAATGATGATAGCTTCATAAAACTATTATTTGTGTAATCCTGAGGCAGTAGGTAGATGAAAACTCTGTTAACTAATGCATTCTCCTATGTGGTCCGTTTTAGGCATTATCTGACTGCGAGGAAGCCTATAAATGAAGAAAAAAGAAAACAACTTTGTTGGACCAAATCCGGGTGAACAAAGTATTCAGAAATGATGATAGCTTCATGAAACTATACTTGTGTAATCCTGAGGCAGTAGGTAGATGAAAACTGTGTTAACTAATGCATTCTCCTTTGTGGTCCCTTTTAGGCATTATGTCACTGCGAAAAAGCCTTGAAATTGAGGAAAAGGAAACAACTTTGTTGGACCAAATCTGGGTGAAAAAAAGTATTCAGAAATGATGATAGCTTCATAAAACTATTATTTGTGTAATCCTGAGGCAGTAGGTAGATGAAAACTCTGTCAACTAATGAGCCTAATGAGCCTAATGAGACACAAAGGAGAATTCCTTTGTGTCCGTTTTAGGCATTATGTCACTGAAAAAGCCTTGAAATTGAGGAAAATGAAACAACTTTGTTGGACCAAATCTGGGTGAAAAAAAGTATTCAGAAATGGTGATAGCTTCATAAAACTATTATTTGTGTAATCCTGAGGCAGTAGGTAGATGAAAACTCTGTCAACTAATGCATTCTCCTATGTGGTCCGTTTAAGGCATTATCTGACTGCGAGGAAGCCTTTAAATGAAGAAAAAAGAAAGCAACTTTGTTGGACCAAATCTGGGTGAACAAAGTATTCAGAAATGATGATTGCTTCATGAAACTATATTTGTGTAATCCTGAGGCAGTAGGTAGATGAAAACTCTGTCAACTAATGCAATCTCCTTTGTGGTCCGTTTTAGGCATTATGTCACTGCGAAAAAGCCTTGAAATTGAGGAAAAGGAAACAACTTTGTTGGACCAAATCTGGGTGAAAAAAAGTATTCAGAAATGATGATAGCTTCATAAAACTATTATTTGTGTAATCCTGAGGCAGTAGGTAGATGAAAACTCTGTCAACTAATGCATTCTCCTATGTGGTCCGTTTTAGGCATTATCTGACTGCGAGGAAGCCTTTAAATAAAGAAAAAAGAAAACAACTTTGTTGGACCAAATCCGGGTGAACAAAGTATTCAGAAATGATGATAGCTTCATGAAACTATACTTGTGTAATCCTGAGGCAGTAGGTAGATGAAAACTTTGTTAACTAATGCATTCTCCTTTGTGGTCCCTTTTAGGCATTATGTCACTGCGAAAAAGCCTTGAAATTGAGGAAAAGGAAACAACTTTGTTGGACCAAATCTGGGTGAAAAAAAGTATTCAGAAATGATGATAGCTTCATAAAACTATTATTTGTGTAATCCTGAGGCAGTAGGTAGATGAAAACTCTGTCAACTAATGAGCCTAATGAGCCTAATGAGACACAAAGGAGAATTCCTTTGTGTCCGTTTTAGGCATTATGTCACTGAAAAAGCCTTGAAATTGAGGAAAATGAAACAACTTTGTTGGACCAAATCTGGGTGAAAAAAAGTATTCAGAAATGGTGATAGCTTCATAAAACTATTATTTGTGTAATCCTGAGGCAGTAGGTAGATGAAAACTCTGTCAACTAATGCATTCTCCTATGTGGTCCGTTTAAGGCATTATCTGACTGCGAGGAAGCCTTTAAATGAAGAAAAAAGAAAGCAACTTTGTTGGACCAAATCTGGGTGAACAAAGTATTCAGAAATGATGATTGCTTCATGAAACTATATTTGTGTAATCCTGAGGCAGTAGGTAGATGAAAACTCTGTCAACTAATGCAATCTCCTTTGTGGTCCGTTTTAGGCATTATGTCACTGCGAAAAAGCCTTGAAATTGAGGAAAAGGAAACAACTTTGTTGGACCAAATCTGGGTGAAAAAAAGTATTCAGAAATGATGATAGCTTCATAAAATTATTATTTGTGTAATGCTGAGGCAGTAGGTAGATGAAAACTCTGTCAACTAATGCATTCTCCTATGTGGTCCGTTTTAGGCATTATCTGACTGCGAGGAAGCCTTTAAATAAAGAAAAAAGAAAACAACTTTGTTGGACCAAATCTGGGTGAAAAAAAGTATTCAGAAATGATGATAGCTTCATAAAACTATTATTTGTGTAATCCTGAGGCAGTAGGTAGATGAAAACTCTGTTAACTAATGCATTCTCTTTTGTGGTCTCTATTAGGCATTATGTCACTGCGAAAAAGCCTTGAAATTGAGGAAAAGGAAACAACTTTGTTGGACCAAATCTGGGTGAAAAAAAGTATTCAGAAATGATGATAGCTTCATAAAACTATTATTTGTGTAATCCTGAGGCAGTAGGTAGATGAAAACTCTGTCAACTAATGCATTCTCCTTTGTGTCCGTTTTAGGCATTATGTCACTGCGAAAAAGCCTTGAAATTGAGGAAAATGAAACAACTTTGTTGGACAAAATCTGGGTGATAATAGTATTCAGAAATGATGATAGCTTCATAAAACTATTATTTGTGTAATCCTGAGGCAGTAGGTAGATGAAAACTCTGTCAACTAATGCATTCTACTATGTGGTCCGTTTTAGGCATTATCTGACTGAGAGGAAGCCTTTAAATGAAGAAAAAAGAAAACAACTTTGTTGGACCAAATCCGGGTGAACAAAGTATTCAGAAATGATGATAGCTTCATAAAACTATTATTTGTGTAATCCTGAGGCAGTAGGTAGATGAAAACTCTGTCAACTAATGCATTCTCCTATGTGGTCCGTTTTAGGCATTATCTGACTGCGAGGAAGCCTATAAATTAAGAAAAAAGAAAACAACTTTGTTGGACCAAATCCGGGTGAACAAAGTATTCAGAAATGATGATAGCTTCATGAAACTATACTTGTGTAATCCTGAGGCAGTAGGTAGATGAAAACTTTGTTAACTAATGCATTCTCCTTTGTGTTCCCTTTTCGGCATTATGACACTGCAAAAAAGCCTTGAAATTGAGGAAAAGGAAACAACTTTGTTGGACCAAATCTGGGTGAAAAAAAGTATTCAGAAATGATGATAGCTTCATAAAACTATTATTTGTGTAATCCTGAGGCAGTAGGTAGATGAAAACTCTGTCAACTAATGCATTCTCCTATGTGGTCCGTTTAAGGCATTATCTGACTGCGAGGAAACCTTTAAATGAAGAAAAAAGAAAGCAACTTTGTTGGACCAAATCTGGGTGAACAAAGTATTCAGAAATGATGATAGCTTCATGAGACTATATTTGTGTAATCCTGAGGCAGTAGGTAGATGAAAACTCTGTCAACTAATGCATTCTCCTTTGTGTCCGTTTTAGGCATTATCTGACTGCGAGGAAGCCTTTAAATGAAGAAAAAAGAAAACAACTTTGTTGGACCAAATCTGGGTGAAAAAAAGTATTCAGAAATGATGATAGCTTCATAAAACTATTATTTGTGTAATCCTGAGGCAGTAGGTAGATGAAAACTCTGTCAACTAATGCATTCTCCTATGTGGTCCGTTTAAGGCATTATCTGACTGCGAGGAAGCCTTTAAATGAAGAAAAAAGAAAGCAACTTTGTTGGACCAAATCTGGGTGAACAAAGTATTCAGAAATGATGATAGCTTCATGGAACTATATTTGTGTAATCCTGAGGCAGTAGGTAGATGAAAACTCTGTCAACTAATGCATTCTCCTTTGTGGTCCGTTTTAGGCATTATGTCACTGCGAAAAAGCCTTGAAATTGAGGAAAAGGAAACAACTTTGTTGGACCAAATCTGGGTGAAAAAAAGTATTCAGAAATGATGATAGCTTCATAAAACTATTATTTGTGTAATCCTGAGGCAGTAGGTAGATGAAAACTCTGTCAACTAATGCATTCTCCTATGTGGTCCGTTTAAGGCATTATCTGACTGCGAGGAAGCCTTTAAATGAAGAAAAAAGAAAGCAACTTTGTTGGACCAAATCTGGGTGAACAAAGTATTCAGAAATGATGATAGCTTCATGGAACTATATTTGTGTAATCCTGAGGCAGTAGGTAGATGAAAACTCTGTCAACTAATGCATTCTCCTTTGTGGTCCGTTTTAGGCATTATGTCACTGCGAAAAAGCCTTGAAATTGAGGAAAAGGAAACAACTTTGTTGGACCAAATCTGGGTGAAAAAAAGTATTCAGAAATGATGATAGCTTCATAAAACTATTATTTGTGTAATCCTGAGGCAGTAGGTAGATGAAAACTCTGTCAACTAATGCATTCTCCTATGTGGTCCGTTTTAGGCATTATCTGACTGCGAGGAAGCCTTTAAATAAAGAAAAAAGAAAACAACTTTGTTGGACCAAATCCGGGTGAACAAAGTATTCAGAAATGATGATAGCTTCATGAAACTATACTTGTGTAATCCTGAGGCAGTAGGTAGATGAAAACTCTGTCAACTAATGCATTCTCCTTTGTGGTCCGTTTTAGGCATTATGTCACTGCGAAAAAGCCTTGAAATTGAGGAAAAGGAAACAACTTTGTTGGACCAAATCTGGGTGAAAAAAAGTATTCAGAAATGATGATAGCTTCATAAAATTATTATTTGTGTAATGCTGAGGCAGTAGGTAGATGAAAACTCTGTTAACTAATGCATTCTCTTTTGTGGTCCGTTTTAGGCATTATCTGACTGCGAGGAAGCCTTTAAATAAAGAAAAAAGAAAACAACTTTGTTGGACCAAATCTGGGTGAAAAAAAGTATTCAGAAATGATGATAGCTTCATAAAACTATTATTTGTGTAATCCTGAGGCAGTAGGTAGATGAAAACTCTGTTAACTAATGCATTCTCTTTTGTGGTCTCTATTAGGCATTATGTCACTGCGAAAAAGCCTTGAAATTGAGGAAAAGGAAACAACTTTGTTGGACCAAATCTGGGTGAAAAAAAGTATTCAGAAATGATGATAGCTTCATAAAACTATTATTTGTGTAATCCTGAGGCAGTAGGTAGATGAAAACTCTGTCAACTAATGCATTCTCCTTTGTGTCCGTTTTAGGCATTATGTCACTGCGAAAAAGCCTTGAAATTGAGGAAAATGAAACAACTTTGTTGGACAAATTCTGGGTGAAAAAAGTATTCAGAAATGATGATAGCTTCATGAACCTATACTTGTGTAATCCTGAGGCAGTAGGTAGATGAAAACTCTGTCAACTAATGCATTCTCATATGTGGTCCGTTTTAGGCATTATCTGACTGCGAGGAAGCCTTTAAATAAAGAAAAAAGAAAACAACTTTGTTGGACCAAATCCGGGTGAACAAAGTATTCAGAAATGATGATAGCTTCATGAAACTATACTTGTGTAATCCTGAGGCAGTAGGTAGATGAAAACTCTGTCAACTAATGCATTCTCATATGTGGTCCGTTTTAGGCATTATCTGACTGCGAGGAAGCCTTTAAATAAAGAAAAAAGAAAACAACTTTGTTGGACCAAATCCGGGTGAACAAAGTATTCAGAAATGATGATAGCTTCATGAAACTATACTTGTGTAATCCTGAGGCAGTAGGTAGATGAAAACTCTGTTAACTAATGCATTCTCTTTTGTGGTCTCTATTAGGCATTATGTCACTGCGAAAAAGCCTTGAAATTGAGGAAAAGGAAACAACTTTGTTGGACCAAATCTGGGTGAAAAAAAGTATTCAGAAATGATGATAGCTTCATAAAACTATTATTTGTGTAATCCTGAGGCAGTAGGTAGATGAAAACTCTGTCAACTAATGCATTCTCCTTTGTGTCCGTTTTAGGCATTATGTCACTGCGAAAAAGCCTTGAAATTGAGGAAAATGAAACAACTTTGTTGGACAAATTCTGGGTGAAAAAAGTATTCAGAAATGATGATAGCTTCATGAACCTATACTTGTGTAATCCTGAGGCAGTAGGTAGATGAAAACTCTGTCAACTAATGCATTCTCCTATGTGGTCCGTTTTAGGCATTATCTGACTGCGAGGAAGCCTTTAAATGAAGAAAAAAGAAAACAACTTTGTTGGACCAAATCCGGGTGAACAAAGTATTCAGAAATGATGATAGCTTCATGAAACTATACTTGTGTAATCCTGAGGCAGTATGTAGACCAAAACTCTGTTAACCAATGCATTCTCCTTTGCGGTCCGTTTTAGGCATTATGTCACTGCGAAAAAGCCTTGAAATTGAGGAAAATGAAACAACTTTGTTGGACAAAATCTGGGTGATAATAGTATTCAGAAATGATGATAGCTTCATAAAACTATTATTTGTGTAATCCTGAGGCAGTAGGTAGATGAAAACTCTGTCAACTAATGCATTCTACTATGTGGTCCGTTTTAGGCATTATCTGACTGAGAGGAAGCCTTTAAATGAAGAAAAAAGAAAACAACTTTGTTGGACCAAATCCGGGTGAACAAAGTATTCAGAAATGATGATAGCTTCATAAAACTATTATTTGTGTAATCCTGAGGCAGTAGGTAGATGAAAACTCTGTCAACTAATGCATTCTCCTATGTGGTCCGTTTTAGGCATTATCTGACTGCGAGGAAGCCTATAAATGAAGAAAAAAGAAAACAACTTTGTTGGACCAAATCCGGGTGAACAAAGTATTCAGAAATGATGATAGCTTCATGAAACTATACTTGTGTAATCCTGAGGCAGTAGGTAGATGAAAACTTTGTTAACTAATGCATTCTCCTTTGTGTTCCCTTTTCGGCATTATGACACTGCAAAAAAGCCTTGAAATTGAGGAAAAGGAAACAACTTTGTTGGACCAAATCTGGGTGAAAAAAAGTATTCAGAAATGATGATAGCTTCATAAAACTATTATTTGTGTAATCCTGAGGCAGTAGGTAGATGAAAACTCTGTCAACTAATGCATTCTCCTATGTGGTCCGTTTAAGGCATTATCTGACTGCGAGGAAGCCTTTAAATGAAGAAAAAAGAAAGCAACTTTGTTGGACCAAATCTGGGTGAACAAAGTATTCAGAAATGATGATAGCTTCATGAGACTATATTTGTGTAATCCTGAGGCAGTAGGTAGATGAAAACTCTGTCAACTAATGCATTCTCCTTTGTGTCCGTTTTAGGCATTATCTGACTGCGAGGAAGCCTTTAAATGAAGAAAAAAGAAAACAACTTTGTTGGACCAAATCTGGGTGAAAAAAAGTATTCAGAAATGATGATAGCTTCATAAAACTATTATTTGTGTAATCCTGAGGCAGTAGGTAGATGAAAACTCTGTCAACTAATGCATTCTCCTATGTGGTCCGTTTTAGGCATTATCTGACTGCGAGGAAGCCTTTAAATAAAGAAAAAAGAAAACAACTTTGTTGGACCAAATCCGGGTGAACAAAGTATTCAGAAATGATGATAGCTTCATGAAACTATACTTGTGTAATCCTGAGGCAGTAGGTAGATGAAAACTTTGTTAACTAATGCATTCTCCTTTGTGTCCGTTTTAGGCATTATGTCACTGCGAAAAACCCTTGAAATTGAGGAAAATGAAACAACTTTGTTGGAAAAAAATATGGGTGATAAAAGTATTCAGAAATGATGATAGCTTCATAAAACTATTATTTGTGTAATCCTGAGGCAGTATGTAGACCAAAACTCTGTCAACCAATGCATTCTCGTTTGTGGTCCGTTTTAGGCATTATGTCACTGCGAAAAAGCCTTGAAATTGAGGAAAAGGAAACAACTTTGTTGGACCAAATCTGGGTGAAAAAAAGTATTCAGAAATGATGACAGCTTCATAAAACTATTATTTGTGTAATCCTGAGGCAGTAGGTAGATGAAAACTCTGTCAACTAATGCATTCTCCTATGTGGTCCGTTTTAGGCATTATCTGACTGCGAGGAAGCCTTTAAATAAAGAAAAAAGAAAACAACTTTGTTGGACCAAATCCGGGTTAACAAAGTATTCAGAAATGATGATAGCTTCATGAAACTATACTTGTGTAATCCTGAGGCAGTAGGTAGATGAAAACTCTGTTAACTAATGCATTCTCCTTTGTGTCCGTTTTAGGCATTATGTCACTGCGAAAAACCCTTGAAATTGAGGAAAATGAAACAACTTTGTTGGACAAAATATGGGTGATAAAAGTATTCAGAAATGATGATAGCTTCATAAAACTATTATTTGTGTAATCCTGAGGCAGTATGTAGACCAAAACTCTGTCAACCAATGCATTCTCCTTTGAGGTCCGTTTTAGGCATTATGTCACTGCGAAAAAGCCTTGAAATTGAGGAAAAGGAAACAACTTTGTTGGACCAAATCTGGGTGAAAAAAAGTATTCAGAAATGATGATAGCTTCATAAAACTATTATTTGTGTAATCCTGAGGCAGTAGGTAGATGAAAACTCTCAACTAATGCATTCTCCTTTGTGTCCGTTTTAGGCATTATCTGACTGCGAGGAAGCCTTTAAATGAAGAAAAAAGAAAACAACTTTGTTGGACCAAATCCGGGTGAACAAAGTATTCAGAAATGATGATAGCTTCATGAAACTATACTTGTGTAATCCTGAGGCAGTAGGTAGATGAAAACTCTGTCAACTAATGCATTCTCCTTTGTTGTCCGTTTTAGGCATTATGTCACTGCGAAAAAGCCTTGAAATTGAGGAAAAGGAAACAACTTTGTTGGACCAAATCTGGGTGAAAAAAAGTATTCAGAAATGATGATAGCTTCATAAAATTATTATTTGTGTAATGCTGAGGCAGTAGGTAGATGAAAACTCTGTCAACTAATGCATTCTCCTATGTGGTCCGTTTTAGGCATTATCTGACTGCGAGGAAGCCTTTAAATAAAGAAAAAAGAAAACAACTTTGTTGGACCAAATCTGGGTGAAAAAAAGTATTCAGAAATGATGATAGCTTCATAAAACTATTATTTGTGTAATCCTGAGGCAGTAGGTAGATGAAAACTCTGTTAACTAATGCATTCTCTTTTGTGGTCTCTATTAGGCATTATGTCACTGCGAAAAAGCCTTGAAATTGAGGAAAAGGAAACAACTTTGTTGGACCAAATCTGGGTGAAAAAAAGTATTCAGAAATGATGATAGCTTCATAAAACTATTATTTGTGTAATCCTGAGGCAGTAGGTAGATGAAAACTCTGTCAACTAATGCATTCTCCTTTGTGTCCGTTTTAGGCATTATGTCACTGCGAAAAAGCCTTGAAATTGAGGAAAATGAAACAACTTTGTTGGACAAATTCTGGGTGAAAAAAGTATTCAGAAATGATGATAGCTTCATGAACCTATACTTGTGTAATCCTGAGGCAGTAGGTAGATGAAAACTCTGTCAACTAATGCATTCTCCTATGTGGTCCGTTTTAGGCATTATCTGACTGCGAGGAAGCCTTTAAATGAAGAAAAAAGAAAACAACTTTGTTGGACCAAATCCGGGTGAACAAAGTATTCAGAAATGATGATAGCTTCATGAAACTATACTTGTGTAATCCTGAGGCAGTAGGTAGATGAAAACTCTGTTAACTAATGCATTCTCCTTTGTGGTCCGTTTTAGGCATTATCTAACTGCGAAAAAGCCTTGAGATTGAGGAAAAGGAAACAACTTTGTTGGACAAAATATGGGTGATAAAAGTATTCAAAAATGATGATAGCTTCAAAAACTAATATTTGTGTAATTCTGAGGCAGTATGTAGACCAAAACTCTGTTAACCAATGCATTCTCCTTTGTGGTCCGTTTTAGGCATTATGTCACTGCGAAAAAGCCTTGAAATTGAGGAAAATGAAACAACTTTGTTGGACAAAATCTGGGTGATAATAGTATTCAGAAATGATGATAGCTTCATAAAACTATTATTTGTGTAATCCTGAGGCAGTAGGTAGATGAAAACTCTGTCAACTAATGCATTCTACTATGTGGTCCGTTTTAGGCATTATCTGACTGAGAGGAAGCCTTTAAATGAAGAAAAAAGAAAACAACTTTGTTGGACCAAATCCGGGTGAACAAAGCATTCAGAAATGATGATAGCTTCATAAAACTATTATTTGTGTAATCCTGAGGCAGTAGGTAGATGAAAACTCTGTCAACTAATGCATTCTCCTATGTGGTCCGTTTTATGCATTATCTGACTGCGAGGAAGCCTATAAATGAAGAAAAAAGAAAACAACTTTGTTGGACATAATCCGGGTGAACAAAGTATTCAGAAATGATGATAGCTTCATGAAACTATACTTGTGTAATCCTGAGGCCGTAGGTAGATGAAAACTCTGTCAACTAATGCATTCTCATATGTGGTCCGTTTTAGGCATTATCTGACTGCGAGGAAGCCTTTAAATAAAGAAAAAAGAAAACAACTTTGTTGGACCAAATCCGGGTGAACAAAGTATTCAGAAATGATGATAGCTTCATGAAACTATACTTGTGTAATCCTGAGGCAGTAGGTAGATGAAAACTCTGTTAACTAATGCATTCTCCTTTGTGGTCCGTTTTAGGCATTATCTAACTGCGAAAAAGCCTTGAGATTGAGGAAAAGGAAACAACTTTGTTGGACAAAATATGGGTGATAAAAGTATTCAAAAATGATGATAGCTTCAAAAAACTAATATTTGTGTAATTCTGAGGCAGTATGTAGACCAAAACTCTGTTAACCAATGCATTCTCCTTTGTGGTCCGTTTTAGGCATTATGTCACTGCGAAAAAGCCTTGAAATTGAGGAAAATGAAACAACTTTGTTGGACAAAATCTGGGTGATAATAGTATTCAGAAATGATGATAGCTTCATAAAACTATTATTTGTGTAATCCTGAGGCAGTAGGTAGATGAAAACTCTGTCAACTAATGCATTCTACTATGTGGTCCGTTTTAGGCATTATCTGACTGAGAGGAAGCCTTTAAATGAAGAAAAAAGAAAACAACTTTGTTGGACCAAATCCGGGTGAACAAAGCATTCAGAAATGATGATAGCTTCATAAAACTATTATTTGTGTAATCCTGAGGCAGTAGGTAGATGAAAACTCTGTCAACTAATGCATTCTCCTATGTGGTCCGTTTTATGCATTATCTGACTGCGAGGAAGCCTATAAATGAAGAAAAAAGAAAACAACTTTGTTGGACATAATCCGGGTGAACAAAGTATTCAGAAATGATGATAGCTTCATGAAACTATACTTGTGTAATCCTGAGGCAGTAGGTAGATGAAAACTCTGTTAACTAATGCATTCTCCTTTGTGGTCCGTTTTAGGCATTATCTAACTGCGAAAAAGCCTTGAGATTGAGGAAAAGGAAACAACTTTGTTGGACAAAATATGGGTGATAAAAGTATTCAAAAATGATGATAGCTTCAAAAAACTAATATTTGTGTAATTCTGAGGCAGTATGTAGACCAAAACTCTGTTAACCAATGCATTCTCCTTTGCGGTCCGTTTTAGGCATTATGTCACTGCGAAAAAGCCTTGAAATTGAGGAAAATGAAACAACTTTGTTGGACAAAATCTGGGTGATAATAGTATTCAGAAATGATGATAGCTTCATAAAACTATTATTTGTGTAATCCTGAGGCAGTAGGTAGATGAAAACTCTGTCAACTAATGCATTCTACTATGTGGTCCGTTTTAGGCATTATCTGACTGAGAGGAAGCCTTTAAATGAAGAAAAAAGAAAACAACTTTGTTGGACCAAATCCGGGTGAACAAAGTATTCAGAAATGATGATAGCTTCATAAAACTATTATTTGTGTAATCCTGAGGCAGTAGGTAGATGAAAACTCTGTCAACTAATGCATTCTCCTATGTGGTCCGTTTTAGGCATTATCTGACTGCGAGGAAGCCTATAAATGAAGAAAAAAGAAAACAACTTTGTTGGACCAAATCCGGGTGAACAAAGTATTCAGAAATGATGATAGCTTCATGAAACTATACTTGTGTAATCCTGAGGCAGTAGGTAGATGAAAACTTTGTTAACTAATGCATTCTCCTTTGTGTTCCCTTTTCGGCATTATGACACTGCAAAAAAGCCTTGAAATTGAGGAAAAGGAAACAACTTTGTTGGACCAAATCTGGGTGAAAAAAAGTATTCAGAAATGATGATAGCTTCATAAAACTATTATTTGTGTAATCCTGAGGCAGTAGGTAGATGAAAACTCTGTCAACTAATGAGCCTAATGAGCCTAATGAGACACAAAGGAGAATTCCTTTGTGTCCGTTTTAGGCATTATGTCACTGAAAAAGCCTTGAAATTGAGGAAAATGAAACAACTTTGTTGGACCAAATCTGGGTGAAAAAAAGTATTCAGAAATGGTGATAGCTTCATAAAACTATTATTTGTGTAATCCTGAGGCAGTAGGTAGATGAAAACTCTGTCAACTAATGCATTCTCCTATGTGGTCCGTTTAAGGCATTATCTGACTGCTAGGAAGCCTTTAAATGAAGAAAAAAGAAAGCAACTTTGTTGGACCAAATCTGGGTGAACAAAGTATTCAGAAATGATGATAGCTTCATGAGACTATATTTGTGTAATCCTGAGGCAGTAGGTAGATGAAAACTCTGTCAACTAATGCATTCTCCTTTGTGTCCGTTTTAGGCATTATCTGACTGCGAGGAAGCCTTTAAATGAAGAAAAAAGAAAACAACTTTGCTGGACCAAATCTGGGTGAAAAAAAGTATTCAGAAATGATGATAGCTTCATAAAACTATTATTTGTGTAATCCTGAGGCAGTAGGTAGATGAAAACTCTGTCAACTAATGCATTCTCCTATGTGGTCCGTTTAAGGCATTATCTGACTGCGAGGAAGCCTTTAAATGAAGAAAAAAGAAAGCAACTTTGTTGGACCAAATCTGGGTGAACAAAGTATTCAGAAATGATGATAGCTTCATGGAACTATATTTGTGTAATCCTGAGACAGTAGGTAGATGAAAACTCTGTCAACTAATGCATTCTCCTTTGTGGTCCGTTTTAGGCATTATGTCACTGCGAAAAAGCCTTGAAATTGAGGAAAAGGAAACAACTTTGTTGGACCAAATCTGGGTGAAAAAAAGTATTCAGAAATGATGATAGCTTCATAAAACTATTATTTGTGTAATCCTGAGGCAGTAGGTAGATGAAAACTCTGTCAACTAATGCATTCTCCTATGTGGTCCGTTTTAGGCATTATCTGACTGCGAGGAAGCCTTTAAATAAAGAAAAAAGAAAACAACTTTGTTGGACCAAATCCGGGTGAACAAAGTATTCAGAAATGATGATAGCTTCATGAAACTATACTTGTGTAATCCTGAGGCAGTAGGTAGATGAAAACTCTGTTAACTAATGCATTCTCCTTTGTGTCCGTTTTAGGCATTATGTCACTGCGAAAAACCCTTGAAATTGAGGAAAATGAAACAACTTTGTTGGACAAAATATGGGTGATAAAAGTATTCAGAAATGATGATAGCTTCATAAAACTATTATTTGTGTAATCCTGAGGCAGTATGTAGACCAAAACTCTGTCAACCAATGCATTCTCCTTTGTGGTCCGTTTTAGGCATTATGTCACTGCGAAAAAGCCTTGAAATTGAGGAAAAGGAAACAACTTTGTTGGACCAAATCTGGGTGAAAAAAAGTATTCAGAAATGATGACAGCTTCATAAAACTATTATTTGTGTAATCCTGAGGCAGTAGGTAGATGAAAACTCTGTCAACTAATGCATTCTCCTATGTGGTCCGTTTTAGGCATTATCTGACTGCGAGGAAGCCTTTAAATAAAGAAAAAAGAAAACAACTTTGTTGGACCAAATCCGGGTTAACAAAGTATTCAGAAATGATGATAGCTTCATGAAACTATACTTGTGTAATCCTGAGGCAGTAGGTAGATGAAAACTCTGTTAACTAATGCATTCTCCTTTGTGTCCGTTTTAGGCATTATGTCACTGCGAAAAACCCTTGAAATTGAGGAAAATGAAACAACTTTGTTGGACAAAATATGGGTGATAAAAGTATTCAGAAATGATGATAGCTTCATAAAACTATTATTTGTGTAATCCTGAGGCAGTATGTAGACCAAAACTCTGTCAACCAATGCATTCTCCTTTGAGGCCCGTTTTAGGCATTATGTCACTGCGAAAAAGCCTTGAAATTGAGGAAAAGGAAACAACTTTGTTGGACCAAATCTGGGTGAAAAAAAAGTATTCAGAAATGACGATAGCTTCATAAAACTATTATTTGTGTAATCCTGAGGCAGTAGGTAGATGAAAACTCTGTCAACTAATGCATTCTCCTTTGTGTCCGTTTTAGGCATTATCTGACTGCGAGGAAGCCTTTAAATGAAGAAAAAAGAAAACAACTTTGTTGGACAAAATATGGGTGATAAAAGTATTCAGAAATGATGATAGCTTCATAAAACTATTATTTGTGTAATCCTGAGGCAGTATGTAGACCAAAACTCTGTCAACCAATGCATTCTCCTTTGTGGTCCGTTTTAGGCATTATCTGACTGAGAGGAAGCCTTTAAATGAAGAAAAAAGAAAACAACTTTGTTGGACCAAATCCGGGTGAACAAAGCATTCAGAAATGATGATAGCTTCATAAAACTATTATTTGTGTAATCCTGAGGCAGTAGGTAGATGAAAACTCTGTCAACTAATGCATTCTCCTATGTGGTCCGTTTTAGGCATTATCTGACTGCGAGGAAGCCTATAAATGAAGAAAAAAGAAAACAACTTTGTTGGACCAAATCCGGGTGAACAAAGCATTCAGAAATGATGATAGCTTCATAAAACTATTATTTGTGTAATCCTGAGGCAGTAGGTAGATGAAAACTCTGTCAACTAATGCATTCTCCTATGTGGTCCGTTTTAGGCATTATCTGACTGCGAGGAAGCCTTTAAATGAAGAAAAAAGAAAACAACTTTGTTGGACCAAATCCGGGTGAACAAAGTATTCAGAAATGATGATAGCTTCATGAAACTATACTTGTGTAATCCTGAGGCAGTAGGTAGATGAAAACTCTGTCAACTAATGCATTCTCATATGTGGTCCGTTTTAGGCATTATCTGACTGCGAGGAAGCCTTTAAATAAAGAAAAAAGAAAACAACTTTGTTGGACCAAATCCGGGTGAACAAAGTATTCAGAAATGATGATAGCTTCATGAAACTATACTTGTGTAATCCTGAGGCAGTAGGTAGATGAAAACTCTGTTAACTAATGCATTCTCCTTTGTGGTCCGTTTTAGGCATTATCTAACTGCGAAAAAGCCTTGAGATTGAGGAAAAGGAAACAACTTTGTTGGACAAAATATGGGTGATAAAAGTATTCAAAAATGATGATAGCTTCAAAAAACTAATATTTGTGTAATTCTGAGGCAGTATGTAGACCAAAACTCTGTTAACCAATGCATTCTCCTTTGTGGTCCGTTTTAGGCATTATGTCACTGCGAAAAAGCCTTGAAATTGAGGAAAATGAAACAACTTTGTTGGACAAAATCTGGGTGATAATAGTATTCAGAAATGATGATAGCTTCATAAAACTATTATTTGTGTAATCCTGAGGCAGTAGGTAGATGAAAACTCTGTCAACTAATGCATTCTACTATGTGGTCCGTTTTAGGCATTATCTGACTGAGAGGAAGCCTTTAAATGAAGAAAAAAGAAAACAACTTTGTTGGACCAAATCCGGGTGAACAAAGCATTCAGAAATGATGATAGCTTCATAAAACTATTATTTGTGTAATCCTGAGGCAGTAGGTAGATGAAAACTCTGTCAACTAATGCATTCTCCTATGTGGTCCGTTTTAGGCATTATCTGACTGCGAGGAAGCCTATAAATGAAGAAAAAAGAAAACAACTTTGTTGGACCAAATCCGGGTGAACAAAGTATTCAGAAATGATGATAGCTTCATGAAACTATACTTGTGTAATCCTGAGGCAGTAGGTAGATGAAAACTCTGTTAACTAATGCATTCTCCTTTGTGGTCCGTTTTAGGCATTATCTAACTGCGAAAAAGCCTTGAGATTGAGGAAAAGGAAACAACTTTGTTGGACAAAATATGGGTGATAAAAGTATTCAAAAATGATGATAGCTTCAAAAAACTAATATTTGTGTAATTCTGAGGCAGTATGTAGACCAAAACTCTGTTAACCAATGCATTCTCCTTTGCGGTCCGTTTTAGGCATTATGTCACTGCGAAAAAGCCTTGAAATTGAGGAAAATGAAACAACTTTGTTGGACAAAATCTGGGTGATAATAGTATTCAGAAATGATGATAGCTTCATAAAACTATTATTTGTGTAATCCTGAGGCAGTAGGTAGATGAAAACTCTGTCAACTAATGCATTCTACTATGTGGTCCGTTTTAGGCATTATCTGACTGAGAGGAAGCCTTTAAATGAAGAAAAAAGAAAACAACTTTGTTGGACCAAATCCGGGTGAACAAAGTATTCAGAAATGATGATAGCTTCATAAAACTATTATTTGTGTAATCCTGAGGCAGTAGGTAGATGAAAACTCTGTCAACTAATGCATTCTCCTATGTGGTCCGTTTTAGGCATTATCTGACTGCGAGGAAGCCTATAAATGAAGAAAAAAGAAAACAACTTTGTTGGACCAAATCCGGGTGAACAAAGTATTCAGAAATGATGATAGCTTCATGAAACTATACTTGTGTAATCCTGAGGCAGTAGGTAGATGAAAACTTTGTTAACTAATGCATTCTCCTTTGTATTCCCTTTTCGGCATTATGACACTGCAAAAAAGCCTTGAAATTGAGGAAAAGGAAACAACTTTGTTGGACCAAATCTGGGTGAAAAAAAGTATTCAGAAATGATGATAGCTTCATAAAACTATTATTTGTGTAATCCTGAGGCAGTAGGTAGATGAAAACTCTGTCAACTAATGAGCCTAATGAGCCTAATGAGACACAAAGGAGAATTCCTTTGTGTCCGTTTTAGGCATTATGTCACTGAAAAAGCCTTGAAATTGAGGAAAATGAAACAACTTTGTTGGACCAAATCTGGGTGAAAAAAAGTATTCAGAAATGGTGATAGCTTCATAAAACTATTATTTGTGTAATCCTGAGGCAGTAGGTAGATGAAAACTCTGTCAACTAATGCATTCTCCTTTGTGTCCGTTTTAGGCATCATCTGACTGCGAGGAAGCCTTTAAATGAAGAAAAAAGAAAACAACTTTGTTGGACCAAATCTGGGTGAAAAAAAGTATTCAGAAATGATGATAGCTTCATAAAACTATTATTTGTGTAAGCCTGAGGCAGTAGGTAGATGAAAACTCTGTCAACTAATGCATTCTCCTATGTGGTCCGTTTAAGGCATTATCTGACTGCGAGGAAGCCTTTAAATGAAGAAAAAAGAAAGCAAATTTGTTGGACCAAATCTGGGTGAACAAAGTATTCAGAAATGATGATAGCTTCATAAAACTATTATTTGTGTAATCCTGAGGCAGTATGTAGACCAAAACTCTGTCAACCAATGCATTCTCCTTTGTGGTCCGTTTTAGGCATTATGTCACTGCGAAAAAGCCTTGAAATTGAGGAAAAGGAAACAACTTTGTTGGACCAAATCTGGGTGAAAAAAAGTATTCAGAAATGATGATAGCTTCATAAAACTATTATTTGTGTAATCCTGAGGCAGTAGGTAGATGAAAACTCTGTCAACTAATGAGCCTAATGAGCCTAATGAGACACAAAGGAGAATTCCTTTGTGTCCGTTTTAGGCATTATGTCACTGAAAAAGCCTTGAAATTGAGGAAAATAAAACAACTTTGTTGGACCAAATCTGGGTGAAAAAAAGGATTCAGAAATGGTGATAGCTTCATAAAACTATTATTTGTGTAATCCTGAGGCAGTAGGTAGATGAAAACTCTGTCAACTAATGCATTCTCCTATGTGGTCCGTTTTAGGCATTATCTGACTGCGAGGAAGCCTTTAAATAAAGAAAAAAGAAAACAACTTTGTTGGACCAAATCTGGGTGAAAAAAAGTATTCAGAAATGATGATAGCTTCATAAAACTATTATTTGTGTAATCCTGAGGCAGTAGGTAGATGAAAACTCTGTCAACTAATGCATTCTCATATGTGGTCCGTTTTAGGCATTATCTGACTGCGAGGAAGCCTTTAAATAAAGAAAAAAGAAAACAACTTTGTTGGACCAAATCCGGGTGAACAAAGTATTCAGAAATGATGATAGCTTCATGAAACTATACTTGTGTAATCCTGAGGCAGTAGGTAGATGAAAACTCTGTCAACTAATGCATTCTCCTATGTGGTCCGTTTTAGGCATTATCTGACTGCGAGGAAGCCTTTAAATAAAGAAAAAAGAAAACAACTTTGTTGGACCAAATCCGGGTTAACAAAGTATTCAGAAATGATGATAGCTTCATGAAACTATACTTGTGTAATCCTGAGGCAGTAGGTAGATGAAAACTCTGTTAACTAATGCATTCTCCTTTGTGTCCGTTTTAGGCATTATCTGACTGCGAGGAAGCCTTTAAATGAAGAAAAAAGAAAACAACTTTGTTGGACCAAATCTGGGTGAAAAAAAGTATTCAGAAATGATGATAGCTTCATAAAACTATTATTTGTGTAATCCTGAGGCAGTAGGTAGATGAAAACTCTGTCAACTAATGCATTCTCATATGTGGTCCGTTTTAGGCATTATCTGACTGCGAGGAAGCCTTTAAATAAAGAAAAAAGAAAACAACTTTGTTGGACCAAATCCGGGTGAACAAAGTATTCAGAAATGATGATAGCTTCATGAAACTATACTTGTGTAATCCTGAGGCAGTAGGTAGATGAAAACTCTGTCAACTAATGCATTCTCCTATGTGGTCCGTTTTAGGCATTATCTGACTGAGAGGAAGCCTTTAAATGAAGAAAAAAGAAAACAACTTTGTTGGACCAAATCCGGGTGAACAAAGCATTCAGAAATGATGATAGCTTCATAAAACTATTATTTGTGTAATCCTGAGGCAGTAGGTAGATGAAAACTCTGTCAACTAATGCATTCTCCTATGTGGTCCGTTTTAGGCATTATCTGACTGCGAGGAAGCCTATAAATGAAGAAAAAAGAAAACAACTTTGTTGGACCAAATCCGGGTGAACAAAGTATTCAGAAATGATGATAGCTTCATGAAACTATACTTGTGTAATCCTGAGGCAGTAGGTAGATGAAAACTCTGTTAACTAATGCATTCTCCTTTGTGGTCCGTTTTAGGCATTATCTAACTGCGAAAAAGCCTTGAGATTGAGGAAAAGGAAACAACTTTGTTGGACAAAATATGGGTGATAAAAGTATTCAAAAATGATGATAGCTT